>JARFXV010002414.1:0-222995 GCA_031761425.1 Cosmopolites sordidus
CTTTCCTGGAGCCGGCATTTTTCAAGTCTATAGCCTTTGTCACTTGCTCCACCAGGATATCCGGCACTTGTTCTTCAGTGAACAACATTGCTGTTCTTGACCAGTTCTGATCCTCATATAACTTTGAATAAAATGTTCGGATAACCTCTAACATTTCCGTCCGCTCCCTGTACACTATACCATCCTCACGCTTTAAGGAAAAAATGTGTGTCCTTTTCTTGATGTTTTATATACGATACGTTTTCTTATAGTTAACTCAACATACTCGACCCTACCAAAAGAACTGCCAGTATTTATAGTCCGTCGTCTTTCCATTAAATTAATGGTCTCATTACAGATTTTTAACTCTTGCAATGTTTATCTCCTGGCGCTATTGAAGCAACCATTTCAAGCGGATTGTTGGCGATTTCTTCATATTGGTCTGTAATTTCTATCCTCCTCCGAATTTTGCAACGCAGCAAAACGGTTCGACAAAACAATTTCGAAATCTCTGCCCCACTCTAGAAACTTTCCAGAATCTACTTTGCCCCTTTTTGATCTTATTGTTCTTTCGCGCTCTTTTGGGCAGTTTATTCTAATCCTTGCTCGTACCATTCGGTGGTCACTTCCAACATTAAAATGGTTTAAGATAGTACATATGCAAAATATTATTTTAAACGTTTGACATAATGTACTCAATTTCATTTGTGAGTCCAAATGGACTTTTTCATGTCCATTTTCTGTTGATCTTCTTATAAAACGAATTCATAATGTTAGCATGTTTCGTCTGTTGGTGGTTAGACTCATCAGGGTATCGACATATGCTGTCTCGCCAAGAATAGAGAGTCCCTCTCCACAATCAAATAACCCATATTTTCGCCGACCTCTCGTCGGATAGCTTATGGAGGGGAGGAGGAGGAGGTGGATCTCATTGGACGCAGTCCAAGGAAGTTAGAAACTCCATATATATATATATATATATATATATATATATATATATATATATATATATATATATATATATATATACATATATATATATATATATATATATATATATATATATATATATATATATATATATATATATATATTGAAGCAACCCCGTATAACGGATAAACAATGGTCAGTGTCAGTATCGGGGTAAATGTCAAGAGGACGAGAGTAATTTTAATTTGTTTATTTGATTATTTGAACTGTGATAGTGAACCAGCAGTGAGAATGAAGATAATTTTCAACTGTAAATAAATAGTTATTTTTTTAAACAAAGACATTTTTTATTTGCACCTTGGTGGCGATTTGTAGGAAAATCGCTACATTGGTGTCAGGTGTGGGGTTTATTCTCCCAGAAGGTGTTAATAAATTTGTATGAACAGTTAATAAATAAATTTAAGAGACAATATGGCCTCGCAAAGAGTACTTTTGAAAGACTTGAAAGTGGCGAACTTGAAAAGAGAGTTGGAAGAACGTGATTTGGAGATCTCTGGTGTGAAAAGTGTGCTGCAAGCGAGATTGAGGAAGGCTTTGATGAACGATAATCTGGATTCTGAGCAATACCTGTTCGAAGTTCCGTGCGACACGAATTCTGTGATTAAAAGCCTGGAAAGCAAAATAGAAAGTAATCTTCAAAGCAATGCTGAGAGCCTCGAAAGCAAGATAGAAACTAAATTGCAGGAGAACGTCGAAAGCATGCAAAAGGATGTGGACAGTTTGCGAGATGAGTTACAGACAAATTCTGAGATGCTGAATAAAAACCTGAAAAGCAAAGTCCACATAAATCTAGAAGACCTAGAGGATAAGCTGAGAAAAGAATTTGAAACGGAAATTCAGGAGGCAATACACTGTTTGAATAAGGAAGTCAACCAAAAATTAGCGAAGATCACGTTACCCGTTCCTGATGACTACGCGTCCATTGAGTCCAGCAAGAATCACATGACAGGCGTACGGATGAAACCTCCACAGTTTGATGGTAAAACTTCCTGGTCCAATTACCTGATTCAATTTGAGGCAGCAGCAAAAGCGAACAGATGGACTGATAGGGAGAGGGCTACTGCCTTGACTTTTTCATTGCGAGGAGAAGCCACTGATGTGTTGCAGACCATTCCAGCGGAAGAGCAGAGGAGTTATCAGAAGCTAGTAAAACGCCTGGAACTACGATTTGGGCAGATCCATCTGGAGCGTGTTTACCATTCCCAGTTAAAGAACCGCATCCAGAAGTCTAGCAAAACCCTGCAGGAATTCGAAGCTGACGTTGCTCGATTGGTTTGCTTAGCTTATCCTGCTACTCCGGAGAATGTGATGGAACGCTTGGCTATACAGGCGTTTTTGGATGGACTGCGAGACCCTGAAGTCAGACAATCCTTATTGTTGGCTCGCCCAAGGAAACTTGTAGTTGCGCTTGCCCAAGCCTTGGAATTCGAAGCAGCGAAGCAGAGCTCCCGCAGCCAGGCTCGTGTCCTAGGATTAGATGATGAACACTCCGAGAACGTCATAGAAGGGGTCGTACGGCGGATTCTAGAAGAAAGAATCCGGAAGCCAGAAAAGAAGTCAGTCAGGTGCTGGAACTGCGGAAAACTGGGGCACGTGCGAGGCCAATGCAAAGCATCCACCTCTTCGGCCCCGGAAAAACTAAAGCAGGTCAACGAGAAGGGGCGATCATCGACCTGTACTCAGCATGCCCCTCATCGAACAGTAAAAATAGCTACCATTCAACATCGGTCCAACAGCGCGTTCATAAATGGTCATATCGATGACAAGCTACATCTGATGCTGCTGGATACAAGTGCGACAAAGACCATCGTCGGAACCAACATCGTTTCGCCTTCAACAAAAATCATGGCCACTACATGGAAGCTGCGCACTGCAACTGGGTCTCCAGCTACCGTGCACGGCGAAATCAACATCACGTTTCGCCTTGGGAGCACCTCATTTCATCATGTAGCTTTGGTAGCTGACATAGAGGATGAAGTCATATTGGGCATGGACATCATAAATGCCAAGGATCTCGAATTAAACTTCAAGCGGGGAACAGTGAACATAAATGGAGAAGAAGTCGTGCTACACCGTAGGTCCGAGGAAGGTGGCGTTCGTGTGATTCTGAGCGAGAACTGCGTAATACCAGAACGTAAGTGAGGTTATTGTGAACGCTTGCCTGGAGAAGAAGTCTGACATGGGAGGCATCATGCTGTTTGAGCCCAGAAGCCACGATAGGGAGATAGGACGGGGAGTGGCGGTAGGAAAAGTTCTGCTATGTGTCGTCAAAGGAATGCCCATCCGAGTAATGAACACCAATTATTACTCGGTGTCCATTAAAAAAGGAACTGTATTGGAGTATTGTTCTCCTGTGTATTCAGTTGTCAGAAAGTTGAACGTCATTGAATGTAGCAATGGTAAGTTCCCGAAAAAATTGGAAGACCTTGTATCCGCCTGTCCAAATGAATTTACCAACCAGGAGAGAGCTGCTCTGAAGAATCTTGTCAGCAAGTATCGAGATGTCTTCGCCATCGGTTCGACGAGCAAGGGTAGAACTAACATCGTTCGGCACAAAATCAACACTGGCGATGCTAGACCAATTCGTCAGGCTGCTAGAAGACTGCCCTTGGCCAAGTATGAAGAAGCGACCAAGATCGTCCACGATATGGAAAAAGAAGGTTTGATTGAGTTGAGCAGCAGTCCATGGGCTTCACCAGTAGTTCTCGTCAAGAAGAAAGATGGATCGACAAGATTTTGTGTGGATTATCGGCAATTTAACAACGTGACGAAGAAGGACAGTTATCCATTGCCAAGGATAGACGATACTCTGGACACCTTGGCGGGATCAACGATTTTCTCCACACTGAATTTGAAGAGCGGTTACTGGCAGGTGGCACTGGACCGGAGTGACCGAGAGAAGACAGCTTTTACCGTGGGTACGGGATTATGGCAGTTTACTGTCATGCCATTTGGGTTGTGTAATGCCCCCGTCACCTTCGAGAGATTGATGGAACTGGTCTTGAAAGGGCTATCGTGGAAGACATGTCTGGTCTACCTGGATGACATAATTGTGGTTGGAAAGTCCTTCAAAGACCACATGAAAAACCTGGAAGGAGTGTTCCAGAGGTTAAAGGAATCTGGTTTGAAGCTGAGTCCGAAGAAATGCCATCTCGTTCGGAAGGAAGTACATTACTTAGGCCACATTGTCTCGGAAAAAGGAGTGGCTGTCGACGCTGCTAAGATTGAAACTGTCGAAAGTTGGCCATTACATAAGGACAAACATGAACTTAGAAGCTTTTTGGGGTTATGTACTTACTACCGACGATTTGTATCAGGGTTTGCTAACATCGCCAAGCCGTTTACAAAGCTCACTGAAGGCGAAATACGGTTTGAATGGACTGAAGAATGCCAGCAAGCCTTCCAGCATCTAAAAGAGGCCCTTACCACACCTATCCTGGGTTATCCACTGCCTGAAAGAAAATTTATCTTGGACACAGACGCAAGCTACGTTGGGATAGGTTCCGTGCTGTCACAGATACAAGACGGTCAAGAGGAAAAGGTCATCGGATATTTTAGTAAGACCCTGTCAAAGCCGGAGCGCAACTACTGTGTCACTCGCCGTGAGCTACTGGCTGTAGTCAAATCCATGGCGCATTTCTACAGATACCTCTACGGGAGAAAGTTCTTATTGAGAACCGACCATGCCGCCTTGAAATGGCTCCTCCAGTTTAAGAACCCGGAAGGCCAGGTAGCGCGATGGATCGAGCGTCTGCAGGAGTTTGACTTCGACACAGAACATCGTGCCGGAACGATCCATAGGAATGCCGATGCCATGTCCAGAAAACCCTGCTTAGAAGATTGCCAACACTGCTATCGGGTTGAGCAAAAAGAAGTTCCAGTAAATAGAACAACGATGGTGGGCGATTTATGGACGCCAGCTGAATTGCAGAAAGGCCAGGAAGAAGATCCCACCTTGAAGCTGGTTATTGGTTGGAAACGAGAGAATCGTAGGCCAACGTGGGAGGAAGCTGCCCGGTATAACCCACGTGTGAAATCCTACTGGGCCCAGTGGAATTCCTTGGAAATTCAAGGCGGTGTTCTGACGCGGCTCGTGGAGAATCCTGATGGCCGAGATCCGAAGAAGCGGGTTGTGATTCCTGAGAATCGAGTTCAGGAAGTACTGACAGAGGTCCACAACGGGACAAGCGGGGGTCACTTTGGATTGACGAGAACACTAGCCAGGTTGAGGGAGCGTTTCTACTGGGTGAACTGCAAGATAGATGTCAAGGAATGGTGCAGAAAATGCCTGATTTGTGCAGCCAGTAACGACCCGAACTACCGCATTACATCCGCAGTCAGATGGAATGGTGGAACGGCTGAATCGGACTATAAATAGATACGTGTCGAAAGTAGTTTCCGACCATCAACGAGACTGGGACCAGTTCCTCCATTTGTTCCTGTTGGCCTACCGTTCATCCGTACACGAGAGCACAGGGCAGACCCCAGCGAGCGTCATTATGGGCAGAGAACTTCGACTGCCCTGTGACCTGAAGTTTGGTTATCCACCTGGAGAAGACACAGTCGGTGAGGACTAGTCTGTAACCTTCGAAGGAGAATGGATGACATCCATCACAGGGTTCGCCAAAGTATCCAGGCTGCCAGTGACCGAATGAAGGATGCCTACAATGTGCGAGCTAAGAAAGCGGGATATCAGGTTGGCGACTTGGCATGGCTCTACAATCCTCGGCGTCGTCGTGGGTTATCTCCGAAACTCCAGACATCCTGGGAGGGACCCTATGAAGTTCTAGATAGGATCAATGACGTGGTGTATCGTCACTATAGAAGTACAACAGGATCTATTTACTGTCCCAGAGGAATATGCATTGGCCCACTGTATAGCCGAAGATCTGCAGCTGTCCCGGGGAATCGCAGTCATTTTTAGGAAGAAGTTCGGACAGGTATCCAACCTTAGGAGGCAGAATCCGTATGTTGGTAATGCTTTGCAGATAACAACCAACCAGCAAGGCATCAACAGAAAAATATTTTTTCTCGTGAACAAGACAACCAGTCATGAGAAGCCGTCATATCGCTCCGTCTGGGATACCTTGTGCGACCTGAGAGAAAAGCTTCTGGACCAGAACATCAGCAAGTTAGCAATACCGAAATAGACTTGCGGGTTAGACCGTCTCGATTGGAGGCTGGTGCGGAATATGCTGGAGGAGATATTCAAATTCACCGGGATCGCCATTTTGGTCTGCTGTTTCCACCCAAGGCGAATGGCCAGAAGAGAGAAGACAGTGGACTGTTTTTTCTATGGGACGTCGGGCTGCAGGAAAGGCGAAGATTGCCGATATCGACATGGAGAAGAGGACCAGGATGGATTTCGGGACGAAATATTCTTAAGGAGGAGGCAGTGAAGCAACCCGGTATAACGGATAAACAATGGTCAGTGTCAGTATCGGGGTAAATGTCAAAAGGACGAGAGTAATTTTAATTTGTTTAGTTGATTATTTGAACTGTGATAGTGAACCAGCGGTGAGAATGAAGATAATATCAACTGTAAATAAATAGTTATTTTTTTTTAACAAAGACATTATATCAAAGACACATATCAAGGACACATATCCTCCCCAGAGTTCACAACTAAAAAAATCAAATAACTTCAATTACTTCTTGTTTTCAGAAAAGATCCAAAATTCCGACAGGGCTAGGCGAATTTACGGGCAACTATACCCTGAAAGACCACTACTAGCTCGGAAAACATTTGCCCAAGGATCTCTGGATCTGGATACGGGTAGTGTGGTTCCCAAATTTAAAGTATGTGGGCAGTAGCGAGAAATTTGTCCTGAAATCGAAGACCAAATTTAACATATGACTAAAGAGAGTTCTACCAAAAGTACTTGAAGAGTTGCGTGATACTCGTGGACTTTCCCATTGGATTTCCAATAGAACACTAAAAGTGTAATTACTCTACCATTATCATGTAGAAAGCGTACAAGCAGTCTTACCCAATATTTTTCAAAGGGCAAAAATATTGTGAAAGATTTATTTGTCAAAACCAAAGAAATCCAAATTTTTGGTTCAATATTTTTTCAATCGATCAAGTTTATTTTACGATG
Organism: Cosmopolites sordidus; assembly: GCA_031761425.1. NCBI lineage: Eukaryota > Metazoa > Arthropoda > Insecta > Coleoptera > Curculionidae > Cosmopolites > Cosmopolites sordidus. Next base: position 7,071 of record JARFXV010002414.1, read on the forward strand.
AATGGGATAGTGAACATTTTGAACAGTAAATTTAATAAAACAATTAATTATGTTTTCCTTAACGTAACCTGAACTATTTAAAATGTATTACGGTGTGAAAAATTAGTTTCGATTCAACTTTGACATTAAATGACAATGGTGTGTAAGTTTTCCTTTTTTTTTTTTAACAAAACAAATCAAAAAATGACTATACAAATGTTAAAAGTTATGTTAAAAAATTGTTAGAATAGACTACGTTATAGTGTCAAAAACGCTATTTGGAAGAATAAGGGACACAAAAGTTAAGAGAGGATATGAAATGGGAAGTGATCACTACCTCGTCGAGGTAAAAATTATAATTAGAAAAACGGAAAAAGATAGCAAAAAGAACAAAGGAAAATTATTGAAAATAATTAGACCATCTAGATTGAGATAATGTGGGATACAACAAAAATATAGAGAAAAGTTAGAAAAGAAGTTAGGAAGCTTTGTGATTCATGATGGTGAAGCATTAGGGAAATACTTAAGAACAGTGGCGGTTGGTCCATAATGGCACGTTGGCAAGTGTCCTACCTAGAAAATTTAAAAATTAAGTGAAAAAAATAATTTCCATAATGTCATTCGCGGGTACGAAACACGTGCTTTCGACACAGACAAGTTTGGACGTCATATCTTGGACGCTGCCCCATTCTCAATAGTCAGGTGTTTTTCGCTATCGCGCTTTACGATTTTTCGAGTGGTTGTAAGTTGTTGAATGTTTTGAGCGATTACAATAGTGAAGTTAAATTCAGTGCAATAGACAAAGAGGAACCCAATCCGTATGTCAAGATATGCAAGAAAATGAGTAATATCTTAACCATACAGGTTCATGAAAGTTTTAGTTTAGATGTATACCTAACTGTAGCAAATTTATTTGAAACTAAAAAATTTGGTGAATATGGAGCCATCTTTCCGAATGAAGACATTAAAACTGTGTATAACTTGTTTACAAACATAAATTACATAAGATTAAAAAATGAACTCTCGGTAATGTACGCACGGGACCATTTTATGAAACACAGCCGCTGTTGTTTCTCTATCCTCAAATGAATCAAAACATTTCTAACAAACACTATAGGCCAGGAACGGCTGTGCGCGTTAGCAATGCTATCTATTGAAACAAAAACTTGTGAAGTCAATCTCAAATTTTAATGATCAAGTCATCGACCAGTTTCCTGCTCAAAAATTTAGGAGGATGGACTTTAACTACCAACAGATTTAACGGTCATGGTCCTATGGTAAGTTTTGCAAAATTTTATTATCTAGATACCTATTTAAAAATGTAATGTCTGACAGTTACACTCATATTTCTATACAGCAAAGTGTGTGTATGATATTAAAAAATGTAAAATTTTTGGTTGAGACGCATATCCCTATCCCCATTCCCAAATTTGGTTATATGTGCCCCACCTGTTTTTCCTCCATGAACCGCTGCTGCTTAAGAATAGTGTTTTAGACAATGCAAAGGAGTTGTTGTGGAACATCAACAATGAAAAATGATATAAAGCAATCAGCGTGGTGGTCCGAAGACGTAAAACAAACCATTAAGGATAAAAAAACATGCCTGGAAAAAATATTTAATTAAAAAAACTACGGAAGCATATGAATTTTATAAAAAATATAAGGTGGTCGTGAAAGATATAGTTTTAAAGGTCAAACAAAAGTCATGGGAGAAATTTGGAAATAAAATGGAAAGAAACTTTGTAGGAAATCAAAAATTATCTTACAGAGTGCTAAAAAATAATATTAGGAATAATACAAACGAGATTACATGTATTAGAAATAAAAATAAAGAACTGCTGATCTACGAGGAGAAAATAATGCAAAGATGGAAAGAACACTTTGAGGAGTTGTTGAAATTAAAATTGTTGAAGGTGAAGAGAAATTTAAGAAGAGTAATATAGAAATGAACAATGAAATTATGAGCACAGAACCTATAAAGATGGATGAATTGAAGAGAGCAATGGGGAGGGGGAAAATGGAGAAAGTGCCAGGACATAACGAAATAACTAATAAAATGTTAAAATATATGGGAGAAACAGGGAAAGTAATTTTACTTCAGTTAGTTAATAAAATACTGAGAGATAATAAAATACTGGCGCACTGGTAATTAGCGGTAATACTTCCAATATTCAAGAAGGGAGACACAAGAGAGTGTGAAAACTATAAGATATATGAAAGCATATTAACGGAAAGGTTAAAAACAAAGATAGAAAAGGACTTGGATGTGGCACAGAACCGATTTAGGCCAGACAGAGGAGTAAACAGGGGGAGAGTGAGACAGGGGAGAACATTAAGTCCCCATCTGTTTAATATAATAATTAAGAAGTGTAACAAAAGAACAAAGAAAACAACATGGGAATATTTCAACCAAGAAAGGGTAGAAATTAATCATTTGGTTTTGCGGGTGAGATAGTACTGCTTGCGAAAAAAGAAAAATTCCTACAGTATAACTTAAATGTATGGAACAAGGAGCTGCGCAAAAGTCAACTGGCAATAAACCAAAGTAAAGCAAAAATAATGGCAGTATCGAGAAAACACAAGAACATAGGAACTAGATTAGAAAATACAGAGCTGGAACAAGTTAAACAATTTAAATACTTAAGAATAGCTCTAGCGGAAAATGGAAAGACAGAAATAGAAATAAACAAAGCTTAAAAGCCAACACTAGATTATATTATTCGCTAATCGAGAAAGTTTTTAACACGAGCGAAATGAAAACAGAGACTAAAATGAGAGTGCATAATGCACTATGTATCCCCCACTTTGACATATGGCTCCGAAATGTAGAAGTTAGATGAACATCAGAGAAAAAGAATACAGGCCTGCGAGATGAGAGAATTGAGAAGAGTTATAAGACTAACTCTGAGGGATAATCTATAGAAGTAAGTAAGAAGTAAGGGTAAAATCTATAGAAGAAAGGATAAGGGAAAATACACCGCGAAGGTTTGGACATGTATACAGAATGCCTTGCATGAGACTGACCAAGAGAGTGTGGAAGCTGAAAAGAACACGAGGGGTAGACCACGAAACAAATGGAATGATAAGATCGACAAGTATCTTAGAGAAGTGGGACTGGACTGGAAAGTGGCCGAGGACCCTGCGAGGGATAGAGGGAAGTGGACGAAGAGAGTGACAGGCAATTAAGAAACCTTAACTCGACCCTGGCAATGGCCGGTAAAGAGATCATGATGGTGAAAAATGTTATATTTTACTTTCAAACAATACATTAGAACATCAATGTAACAAAAACTTAATTTCGATAGATCGATATATCGATATCGATATAAACAAAACGAAAATAGACGATGCCATTTTTCAGAATATTGGACCTGTTTCCCTTTGTAAGCAAAAGGTTACATTTTGGATACTTGTTTTGAAGGAACCTTTTATTCAAAAAACTGTAAAGAATCGTTGGTTAAATGTATGAAAGTAAAGGGTTTTCCAATAAGAACGCCGGTTTTAAATTGCGCGACTTAAATACTTTGGTTACTAATATAGATTTTTAAAAACACAAATTTTATTCTTAAATTAATTTAATAACCTTTAAAATTGTTGACTATTACAATCGTTCAAAAAATCAGATATAATCAATCAGATATATATATATACATATATATATATATATATATATATATATATATATATATATATATATATATATATATATATATATATATATATATATATATATATATATATATATATATATATATATATATAAGAAAGAAAACAAGGAATGGAAGAAAACAAAGGAATTAACAAAGCTAAACAAAAGCTAAGAAACAAAAGAACGCAAATATATGCTTTAAAGCGTGAGGATGGCACAGTGTGCAGGACGCGTACCCAAATGTTAGAGATTGTCAGAAGGTTTTATTCCCAGTTATATGAAGATCAGAGCCAGTCAGGGACAGCAATACCCACGGAAGAACAATATATAATACCAGATATCCTAGTGGAGGAAGTAACAAATGCTATAGAATTGATGAAGAACGGCAAGGCTCCAGGAAAGGATAGTGTAACTGTCGAAATGCTAAAAGCTGGTGGTCGGACGTTACATAAAACACTGGCAAAATTATACTCAAAATGCCTCAAAGAACAAAAAGTACCTGACTTATGGAAAAATGCAGAAGTGATCCTTTTACATAAAAAAGGAGCACAGGAAGATTTAAAGAACTACCGTCCAATAAGCCTCCTATCAGTGATGTACAAAGTTTTCACTAAGATAATTTCTAAAAGAATATTAAAAAAACTGAATGACGCACAACCAAGAGAACAAGCAGGATTCAGAAGTGGATTCAGTACAATGGATCACATCCAGGTTGTACAGCAGGTCATAGAAAAGCACAACGAATACACCATGCCACTGTGCTTGGCTTTTATCGACTACGAAAAAGCATTTGATTCCATCTCAAAGCATGTGATAATGGATGCACTGCTTAGCCAAGGTGTAGAGAGAGCCTATGTAAACCTATTAGAATCGATATATGATGGAGCTACAGCCACAATTCACCTTGATGATCTTGAAGTGGGAATTAATATAGAACGAGGTGTACGGCAGGGTGACGCAATATCGCCTATTCTTTTCTCGGCTGGCCTTGAAGAAGTATTCCGTAAACTGGATTGGGAACAGGATGGGGTAAATATCAATGGTGCAAACTTAAACCATCTTAGATTTGCAGATGATATTATTCTCATTTCACAAGACCCAGAGGAGCTGCAAAGACGCATACAAGAACTGCAAAGGGCTGGCGAACCGTTTGGCTTGAAAATAAACCTGAAAAAGAGTCAGGTTATGTTCAATAACTTCGCTCAGGACAGAAGAATTTCAGTTTTAGGAAGGGATTTAGAGATTGTGGACAGCTTTGTATATCTTGGGCAGAGGATTTCCATGGAGGGGAATACCGCCCGGGACACCTCCCGCCACATTTAATACGCCGTTGCACCGAACGGCGTGTTAAATGTGGCTGGCAGGCATTTGGTAGGCTCAACATAGTGTTTAAGAGCAGACTCCCACTTTGCCTGAAAAGAAAAGTATTCGATCAGTGCGTTCTACCCGTTATGACATACTGAAGTGAAACCTGGATACTCACATCGCAATCAATTCAAAAACTTCGGGTGGCACAGAGGGGAATGGAAAGATGTATGCTTGGCATTACAAGACGAGACAGAAAGTCCTGCGCATGGATCAGGGAACAAACAAAAGTCTGTGACATCATTGGAAGAGTAAAACAGTTGAAATGGAGATGGGCAGGCCATATAGCGAGGCGATGGGACGACAGATGGACCAAGGCAATCCTGGAGTGGATACCGCTTGATCGCAAACGTCCGCGAAGAAGACCGAAAGCACGATGGACTGATGACATCGTTAAGTATATTGGACCCGAGACCCAATATATAATATTGTTATTCATTTTGAACATTCTGATTTATTCATTATCCCTCGGGGTTGAAGAACGTTCTAGGCGTTGGTTGTGGTTCTTCGGCTTCGACCCTTGGATCGATTTATGGCTTTCTTCTTTTCAGTCGATAGAAGACATACCATACTCCAGCGGCAATCAGGATAAAGGAAATTGGCATGGTCCAAAAGCTGTGTTGAATATGTGAGAGACCGATTAATTCCATTGGTGCTATTTTATTTTGCTCCCTTTGTAATTGATGAATTTGGTCCAGCGGTATATTTTCTAAGAAGAGCTTCGTCCTATACTTTGTTGGTGCTTGACGCTTATTGACCAATATTTCTTCTAATAGTAGAGGTCGGCTGAACGATTCTTCTTTATGATTTTCATACGTAGAGTCATTAGTACGAAATTTGCAATCAATGGGTTTTTCGATTAAATAAGTTCTCTTTAGCTGCACAAAATCTGTCCCTTTGCATGTTGTTTCAATTTTTGTTTTGTTGGCAAATACGGCGATATAATGGGCTTCGCTCAATTGCTCTATGATGTTTCTAGTCAATTCGATCTGAATTTCTTCACAAGCTTGGAGACTGATTTCTAACTTTAATAATAGGTGGATACAATTGTCGATTTTCAATCCATTTATTAAATTGGCCTTTGTGCAGAAGTATTCGTTCTGCAGCTTATCATAAGGTACTGGCATGTATTATAGGTATACATTGACTAGGTCGTCAGTTCTCAATCTCATCTCTTTTATACCTTCAGTGACTATATCTTGATTATGATTTATTAGGGATATTGTTCTATTAAAGTTTTCTATCATTTTGGTGGTGAGAGAAATTTGCTTGTTTACCTTGTCTACGATGCCTCTTTGGTTAGTTTGTAATTTATTAATACTATTCACATAAAATTCTGCATCATCCGCATCTAAATTACCGCTAATGATTTTGATTACAGAGCCTAAGCCATTAATTAAACCTCTTTTGGTACGATATACAGGATTAATAGTATTATACATTTGTTTCGCTGACATTAGTTGATCATAATGCTTCCTGAGAACTTTGAGTTGTCTTTCTATAGGTTCTAGGTCATAATAATGAAGGAAGGTATGAACTTTTAATTTTAAACGCGTTGTTCCTAGCTTATACGGAAGAAGTCCCGGGTTTTGAGCTAAGTTGGTTATTTTCACTTCTTGAAGGGCTGTTGGCAGCAGAATTAATTTTAATCCTGAATGAATTTTAATATTTTTATTTTTATTAACTTTCTCTTTTACATATTTCTGTATTAATTTATTTTTGTTATTTGACTTTAGTTTTCTATAAACATTTTCACCTTCTTCATATAATAATGGATCTTCTCGCTGTTTGTTATGTTTACTGATGATACGTTCCTTTTGAGAAGTCATGTTTTCATTTAACTTCTTATAAGTTTCTTGAGTAGCTTGGCGATGTTCTACGATATAATTGTTAATGAGTTTTTTATTTAAATTAATATCAAAAGGATCTTTTGAATTCAAATGCCCATTTATTATATCAATTGGTTTTTGTTTTATTACAGAATGTGTTGAATTGTTGTAACTTAAAATTGCATAAGGCATTTGATTTAAAATATCAGTTCTTTTATTTTTACTAATAATCACTCGTAAATGTTCTAATACAGTAGAATGAAAACGTTCTATGAAATCAAATGAAATCATTAGCTTTTGACGTGGTAGATTTCTATCATATTTATTTAATTGACAATTTTCGCACATGTTGATGTAATCTGTAACATCTGATTTAATTCCTGGCCAGTAGTAATTTTTTCTGATACGTATTTCTGTTTCTAGAATTCCACGGTGGTTGGTTTTTCCTTCATGACAATTTTGAATAATAGTGTTTTGTTTGTCTTTGTCTTTAATGTCTTCCAAGATAATATTGCATTTAACGAGTTTGAATGCTGAACTTTTGAATGTATTTCTAAGTATGTTACATATTTCCGGAAAACAATTATCTTTGAAGTGAAGTGCGTACGTAATTTTGGGTTTGATAAATTCTTTAAAGAATTTTATAAAATCAGTTTCTAGGTTATTTTTTGAAAGTTGTACATTAGTTCTTGATTTTGTATGAAATATTTGTATTGTTTTTGGTTTCGCAGGTGACATAGAAACATGGTCTATAATTATTTGGTTATTATAGACATTTAAAGGTTTTCTGAAATTGGTATTCCAAGAATAGTGTATTCGTAATTAGTGTATACTGTTATGCCATCATCGTCGTCATTTCGGCTTTCATTTTGAGAATCTTCCGGTTGTTCTACGTCAAATATTAGGGGCTGTTCTCCTATATTACCAGACTTTGAAGCGTTGTCATCATTTTCTCTAGACATTACATCATTAAATTTGTCCATATATTCTACTATTTGGTCAAATTCTTTATTATGAATTTCTACTCTGGAAAGTGCATCTGCATTCGTATTGTACTTTCCTTTCTTGTACATAGGTTCTACATTCTAGAACTTGGTTCTTTTAATAACATCAGCCACTGAAGTGGTTTATGCCCATACTATTGCTAGTAGTTATTTTTCTATTATGCTGTAATTTTGTTCCGATTCATTTAATGTTCTTGATGCATAGGATACAGGTTTATCACTGCCAATAGGTCCTTGTGACAATACTGCTCCTATTGCTACGTTACTTGCGTCTGTTGTAAGATTAAATTCCTTCGTAAAGTCGGGATACTGTAGCGATGGTTCATTCATTAAAATGTTTTTACAATCCTCAAAGCATTTTATGAATTTGGGAGTATGTTCAATTTTTGTTTTTCTTAATCGTTGCAATACATTTTTCAAGTTAACGATATGTTCTTGCAAGGATGTCGAGGAGATAATGATATCATCCAAGTATACTAAACAAATTTCGTTTTGTAGTCCACGTAAAATGTTATCCATGGTACGTTGGAAAGTAGCTGGTGCATTGCGTAACCCAAAAGGCATTCGGACGTATTCATAATACCCGTTCTCAACATTGAAAGCTGTTTTTGGTATATCACATGGTTCCATCTCAATTTGGTGGAATCCACTTGCCAAATCGAGTGTTGTAAAATAACTACAGCGACCTAATTTGTCTAATACGTCACTTATATTAGGCAACGGATATCTGTCTTCAATGGTTTTCTCATTTAATTTACGGTAGTCGACTACAATTCTCCATTTTTTCTTGCCAGAAGCATCTGTTTTTTTGGGAACTACCCAAATTGGCGATGACCATGATGAATTGCTAGATCTAATAATTCCTTGTTCTAACATGGATTTAATATGTTTCTGTACCTCGTCCTTATGAATAAACGGATATCTGTAAGACTTAGTGTAGACTGGTATTTCGTCTTTTGTCTTAATGGTGTGTTTCACTTGGTTGGTAAAAGTTAAAGGTTGGTTTTCGGTATAAAATATATCTGAATACTTTTTACATAGCTTAATAACATGATGTTTTTCTTCTGAGTTCATATGAGACGTTCGAGTAAGTTTTTCTACATCAATAATTTGTTTGTTATCAGGGCTGGACATGTCAATTTGGTAAAGTTCGTAGTCATTTTGTTTGAATGGAATTACTCTTATTGGTGTCGTCCAGAGCAGACACATTTCTTTACCGGTTTTATTTAAGATTTGTACAGAAGCTAATCCATTTCTTGTAATTGTTAAGGTTTCTGGAATTTCTATATTTTGTATCTTATGATGTGGAACTAATATATCACCATTTTTAATGTTCACAGGAATTTTGGTCATTAATTTTATATGCGGTTCGATTTTTATAGAATGAGAACATTTTTGAACAGTTGGTTGGTATTTTATAGGTATTATACTGTGTGGTGTTATTAAATATGAATTTAGAAAATCTAATTTAGCGTTTAGTAATTTTAAATTGTCTAGTCCAATTAGACCATCATAAATATTGTGAAAATTAAACAAGTAAAATTTTAAAGTTTCGTTTTGATTAAATTCAGAAAACATTGGTATTTTGCAACAATAATCATGAGAAGAAGTTTTAAAGACAGTAGATACTGTAAAAGGTTCATAAAATATTTCATTTTTAAAAAATTTATATGCAATGTCAAGATTAATAAAAGATTTTGTTGACCCTGTATCTATTAATAGTTTAAGATGAGGTTTCGAAATTAAAATGTAAGGCAATTCTTTTTTGTGTGACGATAGATGATACTCTACTAAGGTTCGGTCTCTTGAACCGGGATTTCCTGAAAATCCTGAGTCGTCTCATGTTTGTTTTCTCGGTGTTAATGTCCTCGACATATGTTTCCTGTTGCTCGGAGGTGTCGTCTTCGGCGTTAAACAATTCTTCGACTATTATATTTTTGTTTGCTCCGCGATTTGCAAAATGATTGTAATTTTAATTCGGCTTTCTAAATTGGGAAGTATTTCTTGTAGATATACTCATAGGCGTGGGTTTGTTTTGTATGGGTCTCGGATTGGAATTTCTTCCAAAAACTTGAGAATTACTAGGAATATTTTGAGCGGGTGGACTCGGATGTCTTTGTAGATTTATTGGTCCACGAGAAAATTGTGTGTGTTGAACCTGAGGGGGTTGACGAATTTGACTGAATGGTCTAAAATTGTTATTGAAATTATTTATTGGAAATCTCACTGGTGGATGGGTATTTTTAGAAATCGGTAGTGTAAATGGAATTTGATGCGTTGATTTTTGATAATATTTGATGTTTTCTTCTTCAGTTATAAACTGTAATGCGTGACTTAAGCAATTTGGACGCATAGCTCATATAGTTGGACCTATAGGATCCCTTAGTGAAAAAATCTCTCTTACTATTTCGTTCTGCAGGTGTGGTGCTGTGCAAATCAATATAATTACTAATAGTATTGAGCAGATGAATTATCCTTTCGTGAAATTGTGCCGCTAATTCTTGTGGTTTTTGTTTTAAATTAACCAAATCTTGGTTCAAGCAATTTTCATCTCGTTAATCACCAAAATTTTGAATTAATGTTTGTTTTATGTTGTCCCAGGTATCACAAACGTTTATGGCGATAACTTCTTCAGCTCTGCCTTCTAATTTATTTAAGATACCATTTAATAAAAGAACATTTTGAAAACTACTTCAATCACTTATGTCAAAATAATACGATAAAATTGACTCTGATGCATTGATAAATCTATGTAATTTATTTGGATTTCCATCAAACTGTGGAATAATGCTTAAATTCTTAATATCTAAAGCCGATGGAATCATTTTGTGTGTTTTTTTATTCTTTTTTAAATTAGTTAAATTATTTGAAAGTTTTAATGTGTTAAATGATTCTACTAAATCTACTTCGTTGTTCTGATTGTTTTCGTTAAAGGAATCAATGGAATTTGAGGAGACTGAAATGAACAATTGATTGGTACTTATAGCATCAGTAACTTTGCTATGAGTTGAATCATCGGCCTACCAATTTTCTCGATTGATGATTGGAATTTGCAGACTCTTCTTGTGCACTCACAACAGTATTTTTTCGTTGTCTCGTTTAAGAGTGAAACTCAAAGGATTATTCACTTTGAATGCCTCACGAAACAATCCTACCGACTGCGCCACTTAAATACTTTGGTTACTAATGTAGTTTTTTAAAAACACAAATTTTATTCGCAAATGAATTTAATAATCTTTTAAAATTATTGACTATTACAATCGTTCATAAAATCAGAATGTTTTCAATGAATAACAATATTGTATATATATATATATATATATATATATATATATATATATATATATATATATATATATATATATATATATATATATATATATATATAATTGTTAATAAAATTGTTAATGTCAGCTATTTGAGGCTGGCGGTTCTCGGCAGTTTCCTGGAATGAGTCGAGGACCTCTGCACATAACTCGGCTCTCAGCAGTTTCCTGGAATGGGTCGAGGAACTCTGCACATAACTCGCACTACAACACACAACAACAAATTTTCATTGTGAAAAATTATTATCAAAGTGGTAAAACTTTTGCAACCACAGTGCGCAAAATGCGTATAATTATGGGCCATCGAAATGCTCCAAATGATGCCACTGTGAAAAGATTAATGAAAAAATGTAAGCAAATTGGATCTGTTAATGACGTGAAGACAGAAATACGCGTTCGTCTTGGTCGCTCGACTGAAAATATCGCAGCAGTGCATGCAAATATTGAGGAAATCTCAACCACATCAATTCGGTATAGAGCTTAGAAAATTGGTGTTTCCACAACCACTATGCATCGAATTTTAACAAAAGATTTGAAACTTCATGCGTACAAAGTTCAATTGACTCAAGAGCTAAAGCCGGATGACCATGGGCAACGAAGAACGTTTGTTGACTGGATTTTGGAACAACGACAATTGAATGGTGATTTTTCAACGAAAATCATCTTTAGTGACGAGGCCCATTTTCATCTTGATGGCTTCGTTAACCGACAAAATTGTCACATTTGTGATTCCGAAAATCCACAAGTGATTGTTGCGAAACAGATGCATCCAAAAAGAGTCACTGTTTGGTGTGCATTTTGGGCTGGAGGCATCACCGGGCCATTTTTCTTCGAAAATGCAGTTGGTCAAGTATTAACCGGGAATGGTATTCGTTATCGTGAAATATTAACTAACTTTTTTGTGCCAAAATTACAAAATAACAGCATGTGGTTTCAACAGGACGATGGCCATACAGCCAGAGAAACTGTTGAATTACTGCATGAATCATTTCCTAGTCGGGTTATTTCTCGTTTAGGAGATCGAGCGATTTAACGCCTGTGGACTTTTTTCTTTGGGGTTTTTTAAAGTTATAAGTTTAAGTGAACAAACCCACAACGATTGAAGCCTTAATATTAACTCGCAGAACTCTTCGTTCTCTATATCTGTTAGGCAGTGACCCACTCACTCTTTCGTTTGCGCATCTCAAAGGCCCAGATACTGACTAAGTATCTCAGGCACATTCGTCTGTATGTACGATAACTCCATAAATATTTAATATTTTTATTTTTCTTCTTGCCAGTTTACTCTCAATATATTATATTTTCGAAATATGAAAAAAAAACGATTTTTTTGAAATTTCTAAAGGGATTTCCCCCCTTAAGCGTTGACTTTATAAATGTCGATGTCGAGACTTCGGAGGAATTGGTGGTATTTCAATATTTTGATATTTTTTGGGGTTCTCTCCAATAAATAAACTGATTCTGCCTGGTGCGACATCACCTTCAGCTTCATTTTTTCTTTCTACTAAAAAATATTAAAATTCATCAAATCTTCAGTGGTTTCAGTGGGTGCTTTATAATGTCTGAAGTTGAAAATAAACGTTATATCTATCTATCGATCTATACATACATTTAATCTTCATTTCATTGTCTTAAGAACAATATTTCAACTTATATTTAAATGTCAATGCTATTTTTTGACTTTATCGATACCGGTACCCACTGACGGTTGGTGCATAAGGGCATGTGGGCACGTGCCCTACCTAAAAAAATAAAAAATGAAGTGGAAAACATTATTTCAGATTTTATATTAATTTATTCTCTGTTCTCTCTGAGATCACGCTTCTTGCGACTTCTATAGTCTAACATCCATAATGGCATTTGCGCTAACGAAATAGGTCGTGGGTTGCCGAAGCGCATCGATTAAAAAACACGTGCTTTGGGCACAACCAAGTTTGTGCCGCTGTGTTTTTTACTATCGCGTGCGAAAAACAAAGACAGCAATGCATTTTCAGTCGCTCGACTGAAAATATCGCAGCAGTTCGTACAAATGTTGAGGAAAGCCCAACCACATCAATTCGGCATAGAGCTCAGGAAATTGGAGATCGAACGATTTAACACCTTTGGGTTTTTAGTGTTTAGTAAGTTTATGTGAACAAAAGTACCACGATTGAAGCCTTAAAAGACGAAATTCGATGCATGAAAAGAGCACGTCTGTGCCAACAGAGCCAAAGCGGACATTTGTCCGATGTCTGATTCCGTTCATAACCTCATGATGTACACTTTATTATTCAATAAATGTTTCAAACTTATGCCACACGTATATATGTTTTATTTAAAACTCAAAACCGGCGTTCTTATTGAAACACCCTTTACTTTCCCTTGCGCCCTGCATTTCGAAACACGATGAAAATAAAACTAAATGAAAAAATACTGCAGAGAACATATTAATATATAAATTCATAACAGAATTTTATAAAAACTGATCGTTTCAAAGTAACTGTATTGTAGAAAATTTTAAACAATTATCTACCCTGGGCCACGAGAAATGTATGCATCTTTTTTAATTAACTCATTAGCTTCCTATCTAAAGAAAAAGTTTTGTAAGGAAACCTTGTCAGACTTTTCTTTATATACAAAAACAATTTACCATGATTTCGTCCTATTTTACTAACTGTGGTCCATCTCTCTTTCCCAGCTATTTTCTTTATAGTAAAATTGGTTTCCTTAAGCTCGAAAGCTCCCAAGTCGGAGTTTTTACGGAGAAGGCAATTTTACTCTTTTTAAAACAAGAAAAATCTATGTCGACTTTCGCATGAATAAAGAATGAACATACATGTAACTAAAATAATAACTTCAGTATGCAGGTAATATTTTATTTAAGCATTTACTTGTACGTATATGTTTATAACAAAATGGATAATAATTCCGTCTCCTAAAAAATTTTATAGAAAACCTTTAATAAATTGTTGATATTTATAACATTTGTAAAGTGGGTTAAAATTTTGTTTAAAAAAAAATATTAATTATATATGGACCACAGAGGATTTGGTGCCGGAAAAACTAAAACTGTTTTTGAATATGCTTGTTAAGCTGATTCTATCTATACATATATTTTTCGAAATGTGCGTGTAATTTACGAGATATAGGTCTGGAAAAATACGATTTTTTCATATTTTTTACTATTTATTACATCATTGAACACGGAGAAAGCTTCTTTTTCGAGATTTCTCTAAAATTATTACTATTATTTCTTTTATAAATTAGCGGATCAGTAATTTTTTTAGAGCGTCTCTGGCAAGAAGTCCGATAGTGTTGCACTCGTCATTCTTTTTCTATTCATCTGAAACACAAAAAAACATTTCTTTCTGTATCTGATATATGCACATGAAGGATAAACCTATAACACTATAAAAAAGTATTAAATTAAAAATTAAGTTAAGCTTTAAAACAAAAAAAAATTTAAAATGTGTACTATTTTTGCGACGTTTTTATCCCAAAAAGTAGTGTATTTACACGAAATCTTTAAAACTTTAGGTATATCCATCCGATAATAATATAGGGAAGGCCTGCCAAAATTTTGGCCAAATCGATTAATAACTTTTTGAGTTACAGAGCGAGCAGTTTTTGAAAATACATTTTCGAGATAATCGCATTTAAAGTTCAGTACGATAACTTACCGATAAATCACCGATCCTAGGTGCATATGCTGCTGTTTTCAGGCTGTAGAAGCTGCTGTTGTCTCGGAAAGATACCTCTGGTTGTCTCGTTACTCGCGTCTTATAGGTAATTTCGGTATATGAAAATGTTGGCATAGGTGCCAATAATTATACTTGCACTATACACACAAATACACTTGCACTATCACTTGCATGTAGCCCCAAAACTTAACATTAAATCTTCAGTGGTTTCAGCGAGGGCTTTATAATGTCCGAAGTCGAAAATAAACGTTATATCTATCATAGATTTATCTATACATACATTTATTCTTCATTTCATTGTCTTAAAAACAATATTTCAACTTATATTTAAATGTCCATAATATTATTTTGACTTTATCATCGATACCGGTACCCACTGGACGTTTGTCCATAACCGTCCATACCCAAAAAAAAAAATAATTTCAGATTTTATATTAATTTATTCTTTGTTCTGCCTATGATCACGCTTCTTGCTACTTCTATAGTCTATGTTCTATGTGTTGTTCTTCTGTGTGTTTTTGCAGTTCATCTGGGTCTTGTGACAGGAGAACAATATAATCTGCGAATTTAAGGTAGCTTAAGTATGCACCATTTATTTTTATTCCATCCTGTTGCTAATCCAGATTACGGAATACATTTTTAAGGTGGGCTGAGAGAAGAACAGGCGTTATTGAGTCACCCTTCTATATTGATTTTAACTTTAAAATCATCCATGTGAACTGTCGCTGTAGCTTCATCATAGATGGATCTCAGTAGGTTCACATAAGTTTTGTCTATCCCTTGGTTAAGCAATCAATTGCGGCTTGTAAGGGAGGGCGTTGGGGCGCCGCCCCTCCAGCATTTATCACAGTAAACAATTTTTCAGAGCAAATTTTTTTTACCATATTTTATTTCCGTTCAGTTTCTTTCCTTTAACTCATTTTAAGATATTATTAAAAATTATAATCTCCAAATGTAGAAGAACGGATGTCGGCCCATCACATCAAATAATGCGAATAAAAATGCCATCCTCTTGCCACAATTTTTACATCGTTAGTCGCAGTGTCGGTTGGTCCATAAGCGCACGTGAGCACGTGCCCTACCTAAAAAAATTAAAAATGAAGTGAAAAAAATTATTTCAGATTTTATATTAATTTATTCTCTGTTCTGTCTATGATCACGCTTCTTGCTACTTCTATAGTGTAACATCCATAATGTCATTCGCGGTAACGCAATAGGTCAGGGGTTGCCGAAGCGCACCGATTAAAGAATACGTGCTTTGGGCACAGACAAGTTTGTGCCACTGCTTTCTTTACTATCTTTACTATCGTGCGAAAAAGAAAGACAGCAATGTATTGCTTCGCTAGTAACCAGGAGATTAAACGCATTTATAATGTCATATCTGTCCCATTTTCAATAGTAAGGAGTTTTTCGCCATCGTGCTTTTCGACTTTTCGAATGGTTGCAAAGTGAATGTTTTGAACGATTATAATAGTGAAGATGAATTCAGTGCAATATATGAATAGAAATAATGTCACATTAACATTTGAGGACCTGCAGGTCTACAAATCGAGTAAGTTAATATTACTCAGAAACAAACGTGGTTATGTGGATGCGAGACAACAAATACATTTTATTGTTTTCCGTGCATTTTGGTACAATTCGGAAAACTAGTGAGTGCTAGATCTTGATTTTTGGCTGGATTAAACACTGTGTTAATGATTTGAAACATTTCGACACAAAAGTAAAATTGCATCCTATTTCACAAAGACTTTTGAAAAATTAGCTAGAAATTAGTATGTTGGAGCAGACAGACATTCGTTCTCAACTCATTAGTGCACATCGGGTCTCTATTAAAAAGCACAATAAAACTATTAATAGCGATCGTTACATATTGTCTAATATAATTGACGGTATAAAATTCTGTTCATTTAAAAGACTCTAAAAATAAATTATGTCTAGTCTAATAAAATTTGCGGAATATCGAGCCTTCTTTCCAAATAAAGACATTAAAACTATGTGTAAGTAGTTTACAAATGTAAATTACTTAAAATTGAAAAATTAACTCTTGGTAATGTACGCACGGGACGATTTTATGAAACACAGTGGAGCTGTGCCGCTGTTACAAATGTTTATCCAAAACAATTTTGTGAATCTGTGAACTTGCTGACTGTTTTGTGTACTGTCTCTATGACACGACCGTGGAAAGCGAAATATGTTTCTCTACCCTCAAACGAATCAAAACATTTCTAAGAAACACTATGGGCCAGGAACAGCTGTGCGCGTTAACAATGTTATCTGTTTAAAAAAAACTTGTGAAGTCAATTTCAAATTTTAATGATCAAGTTATCGATCGCTTTACTGCTCAGAAATTTTGGAGGATGGACCTCAACTACAAACAGATTTAAAGGTCATGATCCCATCCCCATTCCAAAATTTCGTTGTACGTACCCCACCTGTTTTTACCCCACGAACCATCGCTGACGGTACCTACAACATGATTGTATCAATCAATATCGATTAACGCATCACACAGCACTACACAAATTTAAAATGGACAAGGAAAACTCAATACCTACCTATAATTTGTACCTACTATATACCTATATTTGTATATTATATAATTAATTATATAACTAATACTAACCTACCTATAATTTGTAGATTAGATTAGATACTCGTACAAGTTACACTTACTTTGAAATCTTGTCATTAACAGGTTCAATATAATCAGACTTTTAAAATGTTTATGCAAAATAAAAATATTGCCATAAAACTGCACATATTTAAAACATTTCTTGCAGAATGCGGTTTTTGTCATCTTTTTTGTGAAATATTTATTTTAGTACTTTAGTAGTCTTGACCGATACCTACTTGGTACTCGATTGCAAAAGTATCGAGTAAGTACTTGTATTTACTCGTATCGTTTCATCTCTACTCGAGTTTATTGTAGTAGTAACTAGTAGAGAGAGAGTTGGTTCCTCGTCTCTGGAAAAAATCTAATGGAAATTTAGATATAACTCTTAATTTATTTATTTACTTAAGAATAAAATAATAAAAAATAAACAACGTTGTAATTGATATATAAAACGCAACATATAGAAAGCGAATGAAAAATCTGATATGCCGCAAATTTATTCGAATGTGGAAATCCGAAGGGTGATTTCAAAACAAATTAACTTCCTATCGCCTGTGTCTCATAACTCAGGTGGATCTCAGTTGTGTGACATATCGAAATTAATCCACAGAGACCTATTTATTCGATAAATTATCGTTTCAATCCCTAGTAAAAGCGGAAAGAGAATTAGAACAGTTTTCAACAATTGGATTATAGGGAAAAGCCGCTTTGGTCATCTAAATTTGAAGGAGATTTTGATAAATATCAACGTTTAGATAAATGGCTAATAAAAATTGAATTTATTGGTATATCGACTGTCTATAACGCCACCCAACACTTTTGTTCTAAATATGACACTACTCTCGCCATTAACAGATTCCATCTTCTTCTTCATATTCTTCTTTACAGTAGAATTAGAGATTAGTCTAGTAATAAATTAATACCAATACATCATGTGACAAAACAAAGAAAAATCACACTGGTTAATAAATTACCAACTTTTGTAAGCCCATGAAATAACTTAAACTAATTTTAATTATTATTAGAAAGCATTAAAAAACGTCCACAGTGCTACTAATTTCATGATCTCGTTAGCTCAGGTTTTTTTTGTGAGTATCAATAACAATATTTATAACCCAGTTAAGAATTAATTTAGATTAATAAATTTTATTATTTTTTTTTGTAATTAATATCTGCAGTTTCTCTTCTTAATGTCCAAAAATAATCTGCTAGCATAGCAGTACTTCACATTCACTGATGGCGTCGTTCCATACCCAATATATCCCGGTGGAAGCGATCACCATGCTCATCGCTAACGTCTCCCATATGTTGAAGTAAAAAATCTAAATGTATGTCCAAACTGTGAATTTTTAAAGACATTAGACAGCAACTGGTGTACAAGGCCTTAATCATATCTTTTAGTATAATTTTATAGTTTAGTCTATTAGTAGAAAATTAGTAAAAACCTGCACCAAGAATTTCCTAGCCATATTCTCTATTTTATTATTAAAATTATTATTCTTTACGTATGGACCCTGGTAGACCACGCGAAGTACAATTAGAGGCGTTTGTTGTTGTTAGCCTTCTTTTGCGCCCATACTAATTTCATTCTTTCGCTTTCGCTTTTTCCTTTCGTCAGACCAAGTTGTTCCTACATTTTTCTCTCTGGCCAACCTTCCAAATGTTAACCTTGTGTCTGAAGCAGCCCTTATCCTGAATTTCACTTTGTGTAATATTTGCTGAACTTAGGTCCTCTTTAATTGCAGCAATCCATTTAATTATTTCAACTTTAGCTCTACTCCAATTTTCATAAGATTCTATATTTAACTGAGGTAGCCGGTACTTGATGGAAATTCATTTTAAATAAAAACCAAGATTAATATCGAAATTTCCACTATATTTAAAACTTGTACGCATGACAATGGTTTCGACACACAGTGTCTTTTTCAAATACACACTAAATTGTATTAATTGTCTAAATTGTCTGGAATTTAGTGTGTATTTGAAAAAGACACTGTGTGTCGAAACAATTGTCATACGTACAAGTTTTAAATATAGTGGAAATTTAGATATTAATTTTGGTTTTTTATTCATAAAATTCGACTATTTGTCTAGTTAGCGTACTCGGATTCATCCGTTTTATGTGTCCGTAAAACTTAAGTCTTCTTTTTCTCATTTCGCTATGTATATCTCTGTATTGTTTAATTTTTTGGTTTTCTCGAAGTCGGTATGTTGTGCTATTTATCTGTTTGGGGCCTAAGATTTTTCTTATGATTTTTCTTTTCTTCTTTTCAATGTCCTCGATGTCTCTCTTTCTATTCAAAATGAGCGTTTCTGCCCCATATAGACATTCTGGCTTAATAACTGTGTTGTAATGTCTCAGTTGCGGTTTCCATTTTTTGACATCTACCCTTGTAGACTTGTGTGATGTTACCATATTTTGTTTTTAGAAATGTTGTTCTTAGTCTGTTGCAGGTCACGTATTGTGTATTTTCAAAGAAAATTTGGAATCCTACCCTTTCTGCTGTTTCTTTTAGGATTTCAATCTGTTTTTGTACCGTTAATATATCTTGAGCCAAAATTGCTAGATCATCAGCAAACGCCAGACAATCAATGTTGATGTTGGTTCTCCCCAGTTTAATGGGTCTGGTAAATATTCAGGGCCGACTTTTTTTCAACCCACTCCTGTATTACTTTTTTTAGAACACAGTTAAATAAGAGTGGCAAAAGTCCATCCCCTTGTCTCAGTCCAGTTTTAATTTCGAAGGACTCTGAGATGTCACCCATGAATTTAACTTTCGACCTTGTGTTCGTTAATGTTGCTTTAATAATTGCCAGCGTTTTCAGATCTAGTCCTTGTTCTTTCAAGATTTGGAATTAAGATTCGCGGTTAGTAGAATCATATGCTTTTTTCAAATCTACAAAGGTACAGACGAGATTTTTATTGTACAGTTTTTGATGTCTTAGGATCAACTTTAGTTTCAGAATCTGTTCAGGGCAGAATCTGCCCGGTCGAAAACCTGCTTGATATTCACCAATTTTAGATTTTAATTGTCCCTGTGCTCTGTCTAATAGATATGGAAATAGAATCTTATAATAAACTGGGAGAAGAGATATCCTTCTGTAGTTGTTTACATCCGTTCAATCTCCTTTCTTTTGTAGTGGATGGATTAGAGCATCTTTCCAATCTTCCGGAATCCGTTCGGTTCGCCAAACTTCTTGTAGAATTTTGGTTATTTCCTTGATTGTACCTTGACCAACGGATTTCAATAGTTCAGTAGTAAGTCCATCTTCACCAGAAGCTTTGTAATTTTTAAGTCGCTTGATTTGCCTAATTATTTTATCTTCATTCAGTGGTAATGAATCTGGGTTTGTTGGTTTAGGGTTTAGAGTTGGTCATTTGTTTAAAGACTCAGGATAGTTTAATAGTTGTACAAAATATTTCGCAAGTTCTTTGCAATTGTCTAGGTAATTTAGAGCCAATTGTCCGTTTGCCTTTTGGAAGCAAATATTTTGGGGTTGATAGCCTCTTAATTTAGTTTTAAATGTTTTGTAAAAGTTTCGGATGTTATTTTTTTGGTAATCTTTTTCTATTTCATTAAGTTGATTGTTTTCATATTTTCTTTAAGTTTGGTTAATTAGCTTCGATGTTTCTTTTCTTACTTCCAAAAACATGTTGTAATTTATTGGTGTTTTTTGACTGTTCCAATCTTTGAATGCTTTACTTCGGCTTAATACTGCTTGCTCGCAAACTTCATCCCACCAAGGATGTTGTCTACGTTTTTATACAAGAACCAACTTTAAGGCTGTTTTAATAATTTTTTGTTTCAATTCTTGCCAATTCTGTGCTGGTTGTTTATCAAGCTCTTCTGTTAGGGTTGGTTTTATTTTCGTGGGGTCGAACTTTGGTATTAGCAGTCTCTTTTGAATTAGTTTTCGAGGTTTTAAGCTAAGTTTGATTCAAATCAAGTAGTCCTTTCCTGACTTGAACATTCAAAAATCTCTTTATAATTGGGGTACGAAATGGCAACATTGTCGACTGAAATTAACCCATGTACGTGCTTGGGCACCTCCAGGTCTTTTGTTTTATTATTTTCTTCTTAAAATGGGTTGACATTATTTTTAGATTAAACTGCGAACATAGTTCAACCAATCTTCTACCATTATGGTTTGTCCATTTATGGGAAAACTGCCAACTGTTTTCCTGTACTTTCTTTCATTCCCTAGTTAGGCGTTGAAATCACCCAATAGAATTTTTACATGGTTATAGGGAATTTTAGAGATAGTCTTTTCCAGAATTTCCCACGACTTATTTACTTTTTCAAGATTAGATTTATTTTCTTCGTTAACTGGAAGGAGTGCATTGTTTAATGTATAGTTTTTGTTAGCACACTTGAGGGATAGTGTCATATGTCGATTATTTACTGGCTGGACATTAGTGATAGAACCAAGAATGTTTCTTGAGATAATGAAAGCAACACCGAGATGTGGTGTAGTTTTTAGTATTCTTTTGTCCGTTTTACTTTTAAAAAGTCTGTAGTTGCCGAATTCCAAGGTATTATCATCTGCCAATCTGGTTTCGTGCAGAGCTAAAATTTGGAGTTTTTGCTGATTCGATGTTCGCCTCAATTCCTGTAGTTTTCCTGGGCGCAGGAGAGAGTTGATATTTACCGTTCCAAAGAAAGTTTTTGTTTTCGGTTTCAGACGTTGGCCAGGGATCTCCGACTTCCTCTGAAAGATTTTGCGTTTAAGCCCGGACGCCCCAGAATCCGAAAGTTCGGTTGTACCAGCAAAGCTGACAGAGGATAGTCTACCTCCTGTGGTAATTTTGTAATTACTAGAACGCTTCATCTTGTACGTTGACTTAAAGGTTTGAACCATGACGGTTCAGAGGTTAAGACTGGAGGGGTTAGTTCCAGAATTTAAATATTAGCCGCACCACTGGCGAACAGACGCTGACCACTCAACCGCTTGATACAAGTCAGACGCTAAGTGGTTTTAGTTTTTTTTTTGCCTTGGCTCGGGACTGGTTATTTTGAGATATTCCCAGTTGTCCATTAATATCTAATGGAACTTTCACTATCCACCAACCGTGACCCGTCCAGTACCTTAGGCGAGGTATACTGGAATCTCTATTTTATTTAATTTAGTCTTAAGGGTATCGTCCTTAATCAGCTCTGGTATTTGAGGCCCTATAAAAATCCTTTCTTTTAACTTTGCATCTGTAATTTTTGGGAACTCTTTTTTAAGATATTGAAAAGCTTGACCTTGGTAGTTAAAAGATTTCACAAAGTTTTTGAGTATTCCTAATTTTAGGTGCGACGGTGACACAATAATATTTTCTGTTGCACTTGAGGTAGATGAATTATGTTTTCTGATTCTGGTATGAAATTTTTCCTAGGTGGCCAGACTTTTCTGACGTAATAATTTTTTCTATCGCGACTGTTCTAAAGGCACAAAAAAAACAATAATTAGTGTAACCCTGTTGCCATACCCAAAATTATATAATAGCTTTAAAATCTGTTAGATCTTCCAAATATATTTCTCATAATTCTTCATAAGTTGCTTTCATGGAACAGGCATGACCCACAGAAATGGAAGGATATTTATTACATTTGTGTAACAATACTGCTTTTAGATTGCTTTTAGAAAGATCTATGAAAAATCTCCAAGCCTGTTAGTCGTGATTAATACTGAAAGCTTCAAATGTTGAATCGATGTTATTACAATAAAGGGGATCGCTATCAGTACTAAAAAACTGTCCAAGATCACTGTGGCAGTTTTGAAAAACGATAACATATATGCCTTTTGCTAAAAGATTCCATTGCTTCAGATGAGAGCCAAGAAGTTCTGGTTGTGCTTTTTATAGATCTAGGTCCCTAACCAAGTCATTTAATTCAGATTGAATGCCTAAATGAGGTTCAGATGAGTGGGGAATAACGAAGTTCTTATCTGTAGGGTTATCGTTTTCAGTATCATTGTCAGAATGGCCAAAAGGCGGTATTGGGACTGGATAATGTTCATCGTGTGGTTGAGGTCTTTGAGCTAATACAGTATCAATGTAGTCATATTATATTTTTTTGTGGGTTGTAGTGATTAAAAGTTATTGACCGCCACAGGTAGTATTATTTTGCGCGTATCTTACTTCCAAGCGCACCTGCATACTCCGGGATGAACAACAAGAGAGTCGAAAATGTCGTCTCGTATTGAACAATAGACCTTTTCGTGACTAGTTGCGCGCAAGCGCGTCTGCCATGTTAACAAGGCGTTAATTTGAAAGTTTCGGGCACTTTTTAGACATATAGCTGGACAAGGATCATTACCCTTATTACCAGTGCAACTAAATGAAAAATTAATTGATGGTGCTTTATTAATGCATCCCACAATATAAGTACATAATTGTATTCGATTACAACGATGGTTAAAATGCCATGGCCGTCCCAACATGGAAATAAAGCAGGACTTGTTGAACAATGATAATTATTTTCATATTAGTTTTATATTTATTATATTTCAACATTATTATATCTATATCATTCTATCTATATTTTTAACTTTATATTTATTTTATAACATTACATATATTTATATATTAAGTTTGGAGAAAATTTTAATTTTCATTTCTTTTAATTCTTTAATACTCAAAGGGAGCAATTCTTTAAAATAATTAACTTACCCCATGATTTGGTTGTATTTTTCAGTCAAACAGGCTACTACTACTTTTACCTACAAAAACATTAATTATTTAAGGTTATAGCATGAGCTATTACATTAACAATTAAATGGATTAAAAATTACCTTATTACATGATTTTTTTACACACCCACTTTGGCCATCCAAAATGCCACTTTCCCATCCAAAATGAAGTGAACAAATATACGTATCTTTGTTAATATGATCAATCAGATGGAATCGACCATCCTCTCATCCACATTTCTGAACCACACTTTAGACAATTTTTTATGTTTTGTTTCGTTGATTTAATACATTTTCGACGATATTCAAGACAGGGCTATGGAAAACTAATAAAGTAATATAAATACTCCTAAAATGATTTACTACACGTATCGCTGCGACATATCCCATAAAACAACGTTTTTTGGTCCTTATTTTACTGATAACATTACTGATAACATTTTACATGAAAATGCCTATTGCTCCACACCAACAAGACAGACAGCGATTGAGTAGTGGACGCTGCTGATAGTCCTGGTTGAGTAGTCCCTCCATTTGGTAGGGTTTTAGGATCCGGTCCATTTCAGACCATGGATATCCTAGATTATGAATATTTTAGACCCTGGTTATTGTATGCCCGAGACATTTTAGGATCCAAACGTTTTAGACCCCGAACAATTTAGTAATCGCCCATCTTAATAAGTGGACTATCTAGGAGCAAGATTGTTAAACAACACCACAAAATATAAGGCCAGATATATAACTTTATTACTATTTTATTATTATTTTCACTCATATTATTCACTGATTATTCAATCACTGTTTGTCTACCATCATTTAATAACGATATATATTTTTGAACTACGCTAGATAAGAGCTTTTATACTATAATAATGTTTATTTCATCTTTATTATGCCTAATTAAGTAGGATAGTTATAGACATCACAATTAGACTCTTTTTGTATTATAATAGCTTATTTATTTTTAATATTTGTTTATATCTTAGTCTCTGGATGTTTGCTTGTGTTTATTAAATAATTATTACTGTTAATGAGTTTTTTTGGCAGAGATAAACATTTTCCCAGTTTATGGATGTATTTATATTTTTTGTGATTCCGAAGAACTAGGTGGCGCCATTACTGACGTGCCTGTGTAATCAATCTGTGACCCACGCGCCAGGTACAGTTGGTACCTGGCGAATGGCTGCCGTAGCTGTAATAACACAAAAAAAGTTACGTTACAGGGTGTTGAGTCCTGCATTTGTATTGATGCAAAAATAACAATTTTCAACATGGTTCTTCTGTTCTTTCCATAACATTGGTATTGTGAAAGGTAAGCTTTATCGACGACCAGGCAGCCAATCCCGAAAATTCTTAACACAACTCGAGCATATCACGTGCGGAAGTCACTATTTATCTTGATTTTTTAACTGCGACACCAAAGTAAATTTGCAACAAATTCGTTGAGTTAATTTTTTACTCTTTTCCTTCGCGGTAAATATATATATATATATATATATATATATATATATATATATATATATATATATATATATATATATATATATAGATTGAAATCCTAAAAGAAACAGCAGAAAACGTAGGACTCCAAATTTCCTTTGAAAAGACACAATACATGATCTGCAACAGACTAAAAACATCATTTCTAAAAACAAAATATGGTAGCATCAAACGAGTCTCTCAGTTCAAATATTTGCTAATAAGATGGAAACGGAAACGGCATTGAGACTTACACAAAATATTTACAACAAAAAATACATATGTAGGAACACAAAACTGAGACATTACAACACAGTTATTAAGCCAGAATGTCTATATGGGGCAGAAACGCTCATTTTGAATAGAAAGAGAGACATCGAGGACATTGAAAAGAAGGAAAGAAAAGTCATAAGAAAAATCTTAGGCCCCAAACAAATAAATAGCACAACATACCGACTTCGAGAAAACCAAGAAATCAAACAATACACAGATATACATAGCGAAATGAGAAAAAGAAGATTTAAGTTTTACGGATGAATCCGAGTACGCTAACTAGACAAATAGTCGAATTTTATGAAAATAGGAGTAGAGCTAAAGTAGAAATAATGAAATGGATTGCTGCAATTAAAGAGGACCTAAGTTCAGCAAATATTACACAATGTGAAATTCAGGATAGGGGCTGTTTCAGACACAAGGTTAACGTTTGGAAGGTTGGCCAAAGAAAAATATGTAGGAAGACTGGAATAACTTCGTCTGACGAAAGGAAAAAAGCTCATAGCGAAAGAATGAAATTAGTATGGGCGCAAAGGAAGACTAACGACAACAAACGCGCCTAATTATACTTCACGTGGTCCATCAGGGCCCATACGTGAATAATAATATATATATATATATATATATATATATATATATATATATATATATATATATATATATATATATATATATATATTATTAGATGCATATAGACTCGGTTGAATCATGCAAAGCATTCTGACTCACTTTCGAGTGTTCCTTCTGACCTTCCACACTTCTCTCATCCTTTTTCCGCGGATTTTCTTTCTCTCTTCTGTCCACCTTGTCCCCGATCTCTCTAACTTTGATACTGATTGATAACTGATGCAACGTTCTCTCTGATTTGATAACTGCTGCAACGTTCCACATATGTATTTTGTTTCTGTACATTCTTCTATCCTCAATCTCTGTCGGGTCCATTTATACCTTTCCCAGATCAGTTCTGCCTGATCATGACATGACATGACAGATCATGACATGACAGATGACTACCGACATTAATCAAAATGGATCATATATAATGTTGACATTCTTTGAGATACTAGCAACAGAAGCGCTGGAATATTACCCATGCGTCATCAATTTTATCCATATGAATTAAATCAAAAATTATTAGTCAAATTAGTGCTAACTTTCATAATGTTGGTGTCTCGAAAGACGGGCATTTATATTTATGATTTAAATCCACCCTACATTTATTTGTAAATATTTATAACATGAAATTATTAGACATCCTGTTAAAAATAGATATATAATTTAATCGATATTAAAATTTCGAGTGTGTAAAATTGTAAAGTTGTATGTCATAGTCGAACGGAGTATTTTGTAGATTAAAATTGTATGGACAATTTCAAGTAATCACGAAATTTTAGGGAAGTAGCCAATGAATAAAATTATTAAGTTTTTGATTATTTTGATATTGGTCAAAATTAGTACTTTATCTACTTTATAAATATACTTTGGAAATATACGTGTTTTTAAACAGTTGCATTATACATTTCTTATAAACATATCAAATAACAATATAAACATATAGTACAAGGTATTACAAACTTCCATTTAACTTCCTTCGAGCAAGTCTATTGTTTTGTTCTTTGCACGAAGTGTGCTTGTTATCTCTCTTGCTTGACGAGGTCTGCTTCGTGAATACAAAGTTTTCCTTGATTTTCCTCCGCATGCTGCTGCAACTCACTAAAAAAATATTACGATATGATAACAAAAAATAAGTTAAATGAAATGAAATTAAGTATTATTTTGTTCTTAATTGATTAAAAGAGGGTCTAAAAGGCTCCCATTCCCTTTTTTTTCCCTTTCGAAATAAATATAAGCACAAACATTGAGCGCAAATTGTCGGGCTTGCCATTTTAGTGTTTTTCCCGGCATTATCTGAAATCACACCATGTAAGAGGAGTTAGCACAACATTTAATAAATTTCGAGTCCAGTTTCTTTGGATTAACTACCACTGAATTTAGGAAGCTTGTTTTCAAACTAGAAAAAAGTGACCAAAACCAAATTTTACTTTTATTGTATGATCATAGCACACATACTAAAAATTTAGAAGCAATCGAGATGGCTTGCTGTTATAGTATAATAATGCTATCTTCTCCTGCTTACACAACACATCGCCTATAATTGTTAGACAGATCGTTCTTTAAATCGTTGAAAAACAGTTACATTGAAGCGGCATCTTCGTGGCTACGCTCAAATTCTGGCAGTGTCATGAAACAAGCTAACGTTTTAGACTGGCTTGATAAATCGTACTCTAGATTGGTTAGTATGGATATACCACTAAATAGTTTTAAAGCAACAGGTTTGTAACCATGTCCCAACCAACCTCTTATTCATTAAATCAAAAACCTGCCAATATAACCAAAACGCACTACCTGCCAAAAAACGCACTATCAGGCATCACATTGTATCTCGCTAGAGATACATCGTAACATCGCTCCTAATAGTTGCAACACTATCAAAAATAACAACACTACCCGTAGTACCTAAAGATGCAACACCACCACCCACCATTCAACTTGGACCTTCAACAATATCATAAGATACTGCACTGATACTGGTAATATTACAGCAGCAGTTGATAAAATCACTAACACTAATCAGCTAATAAAGTCCTACTTGAACACTTTATTTTATATCCTTTGCATATGAACAGTTATTAAAATATTAACAATGATGCTAAGCCAACAAAGGAATTAACTTCAAGTCCCTACAAAAACGAAGTAGAAGCCAAGAAAAATATAAATAGGCGGAATAAGCCTGTACTGAATTTAAAAAAAGTTGAAATAGAAAAAGGAATAAAGAAAACTATATAAAACGAAGGCAAATGAAACATGTAAGAAAAACAAATAAAAAACCAAAGGCAAAGAATCGCGGTTAGGTTAGGTTTGGTTAGGTTAGGTTAGACCAACTATGTAAGGAAGATCGCGAAGAAAACATGATTATAACCTCACCCAACCTTTACTCAAAGCAACCTATGTGTATAAAGCCTAAATGTAAAGGTTGGGTATATGACGTATGTGCTGACGCGGAAAGTAAGATGAAGAAATATATTTGTAATAGTTGTGTTCAATCTCAATAATTATTGTAGGTGTAATTTTGATTCTTAAGAAATTATATTTTTGGTCTTCTATGTGTATTTTACTTGGTAATTAAATTCTACTTTGAGACTGTGATTTTTCCAAAAAATATTGATTGTAAGTTGATCTTAGTAGTTTGTAGTTTTTATTTTTGAATAGTATCTCTTGTTTTTAAATTTTTTTCTATATAGTTTATGATGTCTTCACTGAAGTCTTATTCTAAGTACGACTTAGGTTATAGGTGGTACGAATTAGGCAACCAGGTGCCCTAATCGTCCCGAAGGTACTTTTTCACTTTTTGTGAAAAACGTTAAGTTTTAGTAAAAGATTTTTGGGTTTCTATAAATGTTCATTAAAAAGCAAATAAACAAAGATTCAGTAGATGCAGAAGCCAATTACCGTTAGTAATATGCACGATATTATTTAGATGCATTCAAAGAAAGTCAAACTACAAGTAAATATGTAAGAAATAGGAATATAAAAAATCGCAAAAGAAATACATTTTTGTAATGTGTTGACTGTCCATATTATCAGAATCTTGCATTTAAAACACAATTATTACTAAAATCAAATGATTATACCTATTATCTTACGATTAGTGTTGTTTTTTACCAACTCTTTTTTTATATAATAAACCTGTTTGGTGCGCATATTGTACGATACGATTGTATTTTGTATTATGTATTTAATTTAACAATATATAGAAATGATTATCTAGTTATATATCGGGTAAATATAGTGTCTGTTACAAAAGCAAATGTTACAAAAAAAGGAATAAAACAATTTTTTACTTTGCTATCTATCACTTTTATTTTTAAAAACAAAATTTGTGTGACTATAGTTTCGTAAAACGATTTTACATGCTCAAACACTACTTTAAAACTAAGGTTTTACAGCTATTTATCTATTCTATGTACTTAATTTTATACTTTTATTGGGGTAAATTTTTTACAATATTTTAAATAGTGGGGATCTTCAAAAACATAACGAATTTCTCGCAAAAACAGTCAATAAAAAAGTCGGTGGACCTTACAAAAAAGCTTAGCTAACTTTCTATACCAAAAAACGGGTTTCTAGCATCCTTTGAGGTTAACCAAATGTTCCCGAATATTCCGAACAAAGATTGTCTACTACAATCAATCAAATTATTAAACAAGATATTTTAGAATTCTAACTTATGCATTGATGAAAATTATTTTCAATTTAATAACGTTTTTTTACAAACAAAAGGATGGTCTAGCAATGGGTTCCCCACTAAGCCCTTTATTATCAGAACTGTTTATGTCAAATTTGGAACATAATTTTTTTTAAAACGGATAAAGCAAGAAATATATTGTTTTGGTTTAGATATGTAGACGACATTTTGGTTTATTATACTGGAAATGACAGACAAATGGAAGGAACATTAAAGCATTTAAATAGTATCAATCCAAAAATAAAATTTACACTAGAAAAAGAACAAAATCAAACCATAAATTTTCTGGACGTTTCAATATCCAAACAAAATAATAAACTAGAATTTAATATCTATAGAAAACCCACATACTCAGATATAACAACTACAAAACAATCAATCCACTTGCAGTATATTTATTACACATAAATATGCATGCAGCATGCAGCTTATATGCATAAGTTGATGATCCACCGAGCTTTCACAATTCCTCTATCTGAAAATAATAGAAAAATAGAACTGCAAAAAATAAAACTAATAGCACAAAATAAGGGCTTCAAAGAAAAAGAAATTAGCTACTTGATAAATAAAAAACGGAAACAATTACTAATCCATCAAGTATATCCAAAAGTAAAACAAACAAATGATAAAAAGTACTGTAAAATTTCATATTTTGAGGAAACATAATTTGCAAATAGCGTTTAAAACCACCCAGTCCACCAGTAAATTAATTTTTAATGCCAAAGATAAAACTTCAGCAAATACAAAATCTGGAGTTTATATGTTAAGTTGCAGTAGCTGCTATGTTCGACAAACCGGCAGAAATTTTTAGACCATATACAAAGAACATAAATCTGCACACATATTAAAGAAACAACACTCTAATTTTGCGAACCATTTCATAGATACCGGACATATATTTCCCGAGATTACAAATTTAAAAATTTTACATACAGCGTGCAAAAGCAAAAAATTAAACATTTTAGAAGCTATTGAAATGTAAAAATATAATAAAGATCCGTCTAGACAGCTATTAAACGGATCAGACGGATCTCCGAAATTCCCCATTATTTAAAATATTGTAAAAAATTAACCCCAATAAAAGTATAAAATTAGGTACATAGAATAGATAAACAGCTGTAAAACCTTAGTTTTAAGTAGTGTTTTGAGAATGTAAAATCCTTTACTATTACAAAGTAACGGACAAATCAATCAATAACACTGGGGAACAATTTGAAAAATAATTTCTGTTGAGTTCGATATTTAACATGTTTTATACGTAAATTGACATGCTAATTCCAAAACTTTATTTAGTTTTTTTCTATCACGTCAAGTTTTTTCTCTATAGTTGTTGCACATCCGACTAAGCTTGGCGAATCACAGAAGTCACTACTACTCTCCTACCGGCGAACCTTCTTCGACCTAGGAGTGGGGGCGTGAGTGACGTTACATCATCCAAAACTAGTTCGGTCAGTTACGCATGAGATGTTAAAGTACGCGGGTCTGTGTCGCTCTGATATAGTGATGTCAAAGCATACATACACAACTACAGATTTTCGTTATATCTGCCTCTGGTAGTTCTCGTCGTAAGTGCTTAAACAGTCCTGATTAATTTTTTTATATATGTGGCAGTTTTACCATCCCCATTCAACGGACTAATATTAGTACATTTGTCAGGCAAGCCTATTTTGCTTGTTTTACAGTGAAAATAGGTGACCAAGATAAATCATGGACACCTCATAAAGTGTGCAAGCAGTGTGTAGAGAGTTTACGAATGTGGACGAAGAGAACACGTAATAAACTTTCGTTTGGTATACTAATGGTTTGGCGAGAGCCCAAAGATCACTTAAGTGATTGCTACTTTTGCACAGTGAAAACATCAGGATTCAACAAGAAAAACAAACATAAAATTGAGTACCTTAGTTTTCCGTCAGCTATACGCCCTGTGCCTCATTCAGCTGAAATTCCAGTGCCAGTTTTTCAAGAATTACCTTCTTTAGAAATACAAGAATGTGAATCAAGTGAAGATCGAAGTGACTCCATCGACAAAGAATTCAAAGTTTCCAAAGATTCTGTTCGTAAAGGATTCAATCAACATGAATTAAACGATTTAGCACGAGATTTGGGATTATCCAAAAAACATCGGAATTATTAGCATCAAGACTGTACGAAAAAAATTTGCTTGACAAAGGAGCTAAAGTCACTTACTATCGATCCAGAGAAAGTAAAGTTAGGCAGTACTTCAGAAATAATGACGGATTTGTATATTGCCAGAACGTAGAAGCGCGGTATCAAGGTAGATGGGATATCAAACACTCTGACACAAACTGAACACTCCAGGAAAAGCTATAAGAAGACTTTTAATAACGAAGAGAACTTTTAATAATATGTTAACCTCTGTATGAATAAAATATTCTAATCTATTTAGTCAGATCTCACCTTATTTCCTTTCGTATGTACATTTTTAAGGTAAAATGAGGGGTATTCTGTAGCTTAAGAACTTGACGTGATAGAGAAAAACTGTGAATATTTTTGAATTTAAAGATGAAAAATTAGTCAAAAACAAGTCACAGATCCAAGTCAACAAAATTGCTGTTCCCCAGTGTAATTTAAAACGTGACAATATTAACCCACTTATATTAGCTTCACCTGTATCTATATATGTAACGAAATCTTTGAACGTCTTTTTCATCCAGTTCAAAACGTCAGATTAAATTGAAACTTTGTACACTTATCAAGAACCGATGACAATACAATAATTTAATAAGTTCGTCCCATTATCCTGAACAGAATCGAACCTGAGATACGGTTACAACGCCCAAAGAAGGTAGTAAGCGCGCAAATTACCCACTCCCGCCACGGGTAGGTAGTAACGAAAAATAAACAATAATTAAAAAACTAAAAAAACACGCTTTTATAGCAGATCGAACTAAAAAATTAAATATAAATTATAGTTAAAAAAACTAAAAAACACGCTTTAATGGTAAACCGAATTAAAATGTAAAAAATTATTTTTAGCGTAAAAATAAAGTGACGAACGAGAAAATTAATGTGTAACTGTAAAAAAGCGTGGGGTGCTTTGTACCATATTTTCTTGCTAGCTCTACTTATAGAAACGGTACGGATACATTATTTATAATAATTGACATCGCTTTTTTCACAATGACACATTAATTTTCTCGTTCATCACTTTATTCTAATACTAAAATTTATGTTTTACTTTTTAGATCGGTTTACCATTAAAGTGTGTTTTTAGTTTTTTTAAACTATAATTTTTTTAACCCTACAACACCAAACTTGAAGAGATTTGCCACTAAACAACAAAACGCTTTTTTGAACTGCTCGACGCACGTTTCGCTAACCATGTTAGCATCATCAGGAGATGATTTAATCTAAATCTAAAACTAAGCTATGCTCTATTTATATGAAAACCATACCTAACGAAGCGTGTAAAAATCATGAACCGTGAAGTGTACCAAGCCTTACATTAATAATTGAAAAAGTTGACTGAAAGGAATCGGTCCTTTATCTCGGTTCATGATTTTCTTACATTTTTCTATTTGAATGCTTTCATATGCATCCAAAGCCCTATTATTATTAACACTTTTAATTAGTCTTAAATTACTACCCAGAACTTCTCTTAATTTATTATATGGTTTGTACACAACCTTAATGTCCAATTTTTTCAAAATTTTGTCTAGTTGGGCATCAAATGGTATTACTATAAATTTCTTTGTGTTCTGATCCTTTTGAAAAGTCGAAGATTCTTTCAATAATTTTCTGAACTTATGTTTTCTAATTAGTTTATCTACAATGTTCTTATTATAACCATTCACTTCAGATGCCACCCTAATTAATTTTAATTCTTTGTCATAATTAACTTAAGGAAACTTAAATTAACTTAAGGAAAATTAATTAATCTATTTACCATAAAATTTAAACTAGCCATCTTATTTTGGAAACTATGATTTGAATCATTAGGAATGTATGTCGAAGTGATGGTGGTTTTTCTGAAAATATCAAAATCTAACCTAATTTTATTTTTCCTACTGACTAAAACATCCAGAAATGGTAAACTATCGTTGTTTTCGAGTTCATGCGCGAATATTATATTTTGGGATTTACTATTTAGGTTCTTAATAAAATCATCTAAATTTTCATTTTTCGAATCGAAAATGCCATCCACATATCTTAACCATACCTTCGGAAACTAACTGAATTCATCTTTTACATCGGTTTCAAATTTACTCTTAAATAAGTTGGCTAAGAACGGTGACAGAGGATTGCCCAATGCTGTTTCTTCTTGTTGTTCATAAAACCTGTTATTAACCAACACGTTAAGAAGAACGTTAAGAACACCAAACTTATATTTACATATGTAAACACCAGGCATTCGTACATTTGAATACTTTGGTAAGTATTCAAATTGGCTCTATAACTTTTTTAGACGTCTTTGTTTTTATTTTGATTAAGACAGCATATTACCATATAAACAAAATTAAAAAAAACTCTCATTAAACTTTCGTTATTCGGTACAAACAACACATATATCTGACCGGTGTTGAGTACAAATTGAACGATTCCATTACATGCAATATGTGGTGGTCATACGCCGAATATGGCTAAGAAATCAAGAACAAATTTTACGCTTCTTTTTAACTTGAGCAGGCCTTTGTTCTTGCATATCCAATTTTAATATTCTATAGACATTCTGTCGGAGAAGGCGTTGTAAAGTTGGAAAATCTTTTTTTTTTCTAGCCACGAAATTATCAGTGCATTTCTCATTTGTAGTTTTCAAGTTTTCTATTTATCTTGTGGGTATTATAACAATGAACGATATAAGAATTCACTGATGCCATACATAACCTGTCATAAATTACAGCCAGTGTCCGTCGCCTTATTTTGTGATCGCAGTTTGTATTAGAACGTAGCTGGTCAAAAACCCCAACTTTAGTTTCAGTGTATTTGTGAACAATGTCAGGTTTACCTGTAGTTTTGTTTATTGTGGGTACATCATGTATTGTAGATACCAAAATGACTGTTTTATTTCTCTTTGACAAGTACAAAATCTATGATTTGTTTTGGTCAAAGCTAAAACATTGATGTACCGGGATTTATCTTCTTTGTTTTTAATATTTCCTGAGAAAATTTCCTTTTATTTTTTCTTATAGTTTCCCACTAAACTAAGTTTATAGGAGGATTCAACAATTATTATGCTAATTCTACCGAAGTAAACCAAATAACCCTGGTAATATTTCTATTACTTCCATGCACGGTTTCGGTTAACTCTTTCACATAATGAGAATCTAATGGTGCAGCTTTGCCTAGGTATGAGCTTGCATCAATACTGATACTGGAGTCGCAAATCATGACAATTTTGATCCCATCTTTCGCGAGTTTGTTCGGATTATAGATTCTAAAACTACGTTGTCGGCGACATGATAAGAGCTGTTCGTTAATGATTGATGTATATGACTATAGGCAAATAGACTTTAGGCAAGATGTTCCATATTTCACAAACAGGTGCAAATTGGTCAGTAAGTCTTCTTTCTACTCTGAAAACGATAGAAATAGAAGGAGTTTATTACAGTTGTAACTTAGTAAATTTATTTGTTTACCAACCTAGTTTATTTGTCATCAAACCTTAGTGACTCTAAAATGAACAAGGAACTCATGGAAGCTCTGTAGTATAAACCTGACAAAGTTTCATCAAACAGCAGACTAGCATTCAGATGATTATTTTTCATCATATCGGAGAGAATTAGCTGACCAGTTAGAGCTAAAATTTAATCCTTTGGTGTCTCAGATATTGTCGAATCTTTGCTTTTATATTTCTCCGACTTGCACTGAACTTCTTGGTTAGTATAGGTCACTATTGGGCCCAAAATTGGGTCATTGATAAAGGGACGGAAAATATCTACAGGATTGAGAAGATCTTTAGCACGTCCTTTGGTACCAGGAATAAAATTAATTATATTTCTTGGAGATATTGAGTGCTCAGTTAACCAACGGTGTGAATGTTTCTCTTTTAAATTTTTAGTAGGCGATAAACTATTTGGATTTTGCAATCTTTTAGAAATTGTTGCTAGCGGTATATCATCCTCATCTGAATAAACAGTGTCGTTATTATTCCCAACTATTGTTAAAAAATCGATCTCATTATTAGTCAACTCCAAGTTTTATTCCGAATCTGAATTTGTCAACTCCATTTCCAGCATCTTCTTCAACTTCGCTTACTTCCAATTCATGAACATTATCGTCTGAAATATCCCCTGCCACAATACGTTCAATTTCTTTAGCTCTGTCTGCAACTGTAAGTGACTTTTTACTCAACGCGATTTAAAAAAATATATATAACCTAAAAAAAGTATTTCTTTAAAATTTGCAATAATAGAACAGATCTGAAAAAATACAGTTCCAACTGTGACTTAAAAATAACAGTTTTGCCGATGTCTAATGTGCACAGTACAATCTTAAAATTGTAAAATTTTTGTTCTGTCCCCAACAAGAGTCCCAAAAAATATGTAGATATTTGATTGAACAGTCCAGTTGCTTAAGAATAAAGTCATGTAAAAATGATGTAACTTTCCGCATGTTTCTGGATATGAATAAAGATATAATTGTCAATTAGATAAATTATGCATATTGAATGAAACCATAGTCAACTGTTTCCTATAGTATACATCATTAGTTGTAATATTAGGTAAAGAAACATTTCTTTTGAAAATCCCTAGCAATAACACCAAACCCTTCTTGAGTTTTACTCTGTTTTCTTGCTAGTTTCTTTCTATCATAAAACACTTGTGATTTTGTCTTATGAACAGTATTTAATACACTCTGCTCTTTTAATTCTTCTACTTTGTTTTTCTATTCTAGAGCCTTTGCTTTAAGTAAATATTATACATATTAGAGGTACTAGGCGTGTCCATTCTTAGATAACCAAATGAAATATTGAACATTGTATTAAATATAGTTCTGTATGATTCGTACGAAATATATGCCAATAACATGATGAAGGTTTTGCTTCAAGTCATTAATCGTCTGCAGATTGTTAAAATAGACTTTGTTTTCCTCGCCGTATGACACGTGGCGCCATCTTGTTGACAGAACATTCAGTTAGGGCGCATATGATTCAACGGGGGTCATAATTTTTTAACTTATTGCAGTTGCGTTCGCCATTAATATGTATCGTCTCATCATCGCCATTTTCATGAAAAAATAACCCTATACCCCTCCAACCCACTAGGCACAACACACTGATACTTACAGGATGTAAAGATTCTTCTGCAATCACTCGAGGATTTTCACTTCAACAAATCCTGCAATTCAGTAGATGACACTTGCAAGATATAATATTTCTACGTTAAATCGTTGAAATCGCTAAATTTAAATCCCAAAATACCTGTTGGGACACCCTTTATTTTCTCTTACAATATCGTCATTGACGTCATACTGTCATTTAGAATTATAAGATCTAAGGAGACTTTCAATTAAATTGTAAATAAACTGGGCTACAGTAAATAAATAATATGTTTATTCGACATCCGTAAATTTCTTCACAACTGAAGAGAGGCAAAATTAAACGTGTCTACACCTACAAATTGTTTAGAAACAGAAATAAATTGTTTACTCTAAAAACTTTGTAGGTATTTTATTTATATTTCAATGGTTTTGTATGTGTCTATGTACGATTCGACCAATATTTCGAGAAAAATAAGAATATTAAATAGTATCACGCTACCATTTTGTTCTGACACCATTTTTTTGTAATATTTGTGACAATTTGAGTCTGCCTGTTTTGTAATGCACACGTACCAGTTTTATTATGAATGCTAAAAGAACGCAGTGAAACTGTTATGATTTACATTAACCCTTAGCTATTGAGGTAAAATATTTTGACAAGCTTACTGAGTAAACTTGAAAAGATTTACCACTAACCATCAAAACACTTTTTTGAACTGCTCGACGCACGTTTCGCTAACCATGTTAGCATCATCAGGAGATGAT
Organism: Cosmopolites sordidus; assembly: GCA_031761425.1. Classification (NCBI taxonomy): domain Eukaryota; kingdom Metazoa; phylum Arthropoda; class Insecta; order Coleoptera; family Curculionidae; genus Cosmopolites; species Cosmopolites sordidus. The sequence goes on from JARFXV010002414.1 coordinate 45,239, forward strand.
TGTTCAGGAAAGATTGTTTCTCAGTACATCTCCTTAACAAGATTATGTATGAAGCAAAATTGTTTTCAGCTTAATAGCAGGTTTTATGAACAACAAAAAGGAACGGCAATGGGCAATCCTCTGTCACCGTTCTTAGCCAACTTATTTATGAGTAAATTTGAAACCGAGTCAAAAGATGAATTCAGTTACTTTCCGAAGGTATGGTTAAGATATGTGGATGACATTTTTGCCATTTTCGATTCGAAAAATGAAAATTTAAATGATTTTATTAAACCCTAAATAATAAATCCTAAAATATAATATTCACGCATGAACTCGAAAACAACGATAGTTTACCATTTAGTTACCATTTCTGGATGTTTTACTCAGTAGGAAAAATAAAAATAGGTTAGATTTTGATATTTCCAGAAAAACCACCACCACTTCGAAATACATTCCTAATGATTCAAATCATAGCTTCCAAAATAAGATGAGTAGTTTAAATTTTATGGTAAATAGATTAATTAATTTTCCTTTAAAAAAAGATAATTATAACAAAGAATTAAAATTAATTAGGGCGGTATCTGAAGTGAACGGTTATAATAAGAACATTGTAGATAAACTAATTAGAAAACATAAGTTCAGAAAATTATTGAAAGAATCTTCGACTTTTCAAAAGGATCAGAACACAAGAAAATCATGGTAATACCATTTGATGCCCAATTAACAAGAGGACTAGACAAAATTTTTAAAAAAAAGTGGACATTAAGGTTGTGTACAAACCATATAATAGTAATAAGTTCTGGGTAATCCAGAGGATAAAGTAGAGCAACATGAAAAGTCGGGGATTTACGAAATTAGCTGTCAAGACTGTGATCGAAGGTATATTGGGCAAACAAAAAGATCCATATTGACATGATATAAAGAACATATTGCCCATATTAGATAATGGAGAAATGAAAAATCTTGTGTTGCCCAACATGCAATCGAACATGACCACAGTCTATATATTAGTAATTTAAGACTAATTAAAAGTGTTAATAATAATAAGGCTTTGGATGCATATGAAAGCATTCAAATAGAAAAATGTAAGAAAATCATGAACCGAGATAAAGAACCGATTCCTTTCAGTCAACTTTTTCAATTATTAATGTAAGGCTTAGTACACTTCACGATTCATGATTTTTACATGCATTGTTAGGTATGGTTTTCATATAAATAGAACCTAGTTTAGTTTTAGAATTAGATTAAATCATCTCCTGATGATGCTAACATGGTTAGCGAAATGTGCGTCGAGCAGTTCAAAAAAGCGTTTTGGTGTTTAGTGGTAAATCTCTTCAAGTTTGGTGTTCTAGGGTAAAAAAAATTATAGTTTAAAAAAACTAAAAGCACACTTTAATGGTAAACCGATCTAAAAAGTAAAACATAATTTTTAGTATTAGAATAAAGTGATGAACGAGAAAATTAATGTGTCATTGTGAAAAAAGCGATGTCAATTGTTATAAATAATGAAAATATCAAAATCTAACCTATTTTTATTATTTCCACTGACTAACACATTCAGAAATGGTAAACTATCGTTGTTTTACACAATACACAATAAACCAATTCTAGCAGTGCCGGCTCGTGAGGGAGGGCGTTGGGGCGCCGCCCCTCCATTATTTATCACAGTAAACAATTTTTCAGAGCAAAACACCAAATTTATTTCCGTTAAGTTTCTTTCCTTTAACTTTCCTTTAACTTTCGTTCCTTTAACTCATTTTAAAATTTTATTAAAAATTAAAATCTCCAAATGCAGATGAACTTCTGCCGACCCATCACACCAAATAATGCGGATAAAAATTCCATCCTCTCACCACAATTTTTACATCGTTGGTCGAACGTTTGCCTTCAGCGACTGTACGCCACGTCATCTTAACTCATCGTTGGCGTTATATATTTTGTTGCTTGCCAGAATTAGGGGGTTTAACTGCTTTCTAAAACATGTGATTTGGACGTAGATTCCCTGCCACCGACCGTATCGGTAATTAGTTTTAAACGCTGATTTGACGGGTACGGAGCATTTGATATGTTTTGCGTCGCGTATTTCGTTCGCCTTGCAAATACTTGTTTTGAGTAGTACTTTTTAAATAAAAATAATCAACTTTTAATTGCAAACATGAAGGTGTCTCATTTACAACAGTTAATTATAACTAATTTAAATTTGGAGGAGAAAGTTCAATTAAAAACTAACGGTCGTCCCACGCCCGTGTTGACTTTGAGTCAAGTTTAAAAAGAATATAAAAATAGGGCAAGTTTTACGTGAAAATTTGACAGTAAACTATACAATAGTATTTTGTGGCTCTGTAGTTGTGAAGACACTAATTATCTGTTTTATTTCGTATGTTTATTGTTTGGTGGTGAGCAACAATGGACTCGCGAAGGAGTGAGGGATCTAAAATATTTGTTAGACAAAATTAAAAGCACGAGAAATTACCTATACATAAATGCAACATAGTGAGCTTCCAGTTGTTGTGTAAAGTAAACATTGGTTTATCGTTAAATTTTACATATGCGAAAACGATAAGTGAACATAATGAAAATGTAAATAAAAACCGCTTTGTACCTTCGAAGATCATTGACATTTTGAAATTATATAGTCAACGTAACCTTCAAGTACAGTACAAACATTGATTTCATTTTAAAAAACATATGAATGACTCGAACATTTTTAAAGGGACTTCCAAAAGCATTCACAACGAATTACTGCAGTGTATGTTGGAAATTTGACGTCAACATATTGTGAAGAAATTGAAAAATAATCTTTTACTACAATAATGGCTGATGATCACTGACATTTCGGTTCAAACACAAATGGATTTAGTGTTCCGATACGAGTTAAATTCGGAATGCATTTTGCAATAGTTGGAACCTATTTTTAGAACTTTTCCAGATAAATTAATAGCTCAAACCTACGATGGAGCTGCAGTTATGCGTGGTTATTTGGGAGGTGTGAAAGTAAAAGTATAAAATGTGTATAAAAATGCACACATATTGCTATGCTCATCAGCTAAATAAATTGCTGGAGCAAGCTGTTTCAAGCACACCAAGTTTGAGAATTTTTTTTGTAACATAAATGCGACTTCCAGTTTTGATAGAACCGCTGCGTTACGACAAATTTGTGACAAACAATCCTATACAATAGCCACGATTTTTAGGTTTAAAAAATAAATTCAGACATGTTTTGAGAATATCCAACAAGGGGAAACAATATATATAATTAATGTCTGAATGATTGTGGCGTATTTATATATTTTTTTCAATATATGGGTGTTTCGCCACCATCTAAAATAAAATCAATTGGAATAATTCCAAAACGGTATTAAAAGAATCGGTAACAAAATACAGAAGTTTAAAAGAAACCGCTATAATAAATTTAAATAAAAATAAATGTATTGCTATGCCTTCGGTAGATTTAAATTCAATATAGGTTCCCGATTCTAAAGAATGCAATTAAGAACATTTGAGAATTTCAATAAACAATCACGGTAAACCTCACCTATATATATATATATATATATATATATATATATATATATATATATATATATATATATATATATATATATATATATATATATATATATATGAAAAACACTAATTTTTCATCCGTACTTCCACGTACCTCTGCTCGTCTCAAATCAGTCGCCGTCACCATGCCGGAGACAATTACCTCCCAGGACCGGTTTCAAGCCTCACAGCCGTCATCAGCTGGGCTCGAGCTCAACGCAGTGAGACAGCTGAAACGAAATGAACAGAGCAAGACCAACTCAACTGGTCATATCGATGGCGGGTCGCAATCTCAATGAAACTCGCGCCATCCTACGGTGAATGTTCGCGGCAGTCAAAAACTACGCGACACATTCTTCCCACAACCTTGGATGTAGGTATAAGGTTTGCTCAAAAGATAGGGTAGTGGGACCGTGGAGAGAGATATTTGAAAAACAGTAATTTTTCATCCGTACTTCCACGTACCTCTGCTCGTCTCAACTCAGTCGCCGTCACCATGCCGAGACAAGTACCTCCCAGGACCGGTTTCTAGCCTCACAGCCGTCATCAGCTGTTTGTGTCCCACTTAATTCCTTTTTTCCTTTCCGAAAATATACTATAATTGGACTAAAAAATTCTTATGTGCTCTAAATGTAACTTTCTACTAATCCACATCTCGTATGGAGTCATTTCTAAGTCCGAAGCTACTGACCTGCTTTTCAAATAAACTGCAGCATTGGCAGCTTCCGCCCAAAACTTCTTTTCAAAATCAGCTTCGAAAAGTAGGCATCTTGCTCTCTCCACTTTGGTTTGATTTAACAGCACATCAGTTTTTTTATCACTAAACACCAAATTACTTTTTTTCAGATTAAATCATCTCCTGATGATCCTAACATGGTTAGCGAAACGTCCGTCCAGAAGTTAAAAAAAAGTGGTAAATCTCTTCAAGTTTAGTGTTTCACCAAAGGTTCCAATAGAAGAATTGATCACATCAGTTCTCAAGACTTGGATTTTCTTGTTTTGATTATTTTCTACCATCGAGTTGAATTATTTAAAATAACTTATTGATTCACTTTTCGCTTTTAGGAAATATATGAAAGTCATTCTGCAAAAGTCATCAATGAACAGTAGAAAATATCTTACACCACCAATTGAATTGCTCTCGATGCGCAAATGTCAGAAGGAACGATTTGAGTGTACATGTGGCTCATGTACTCGTGGAAAAGGATAACCTTGTAACCCTACCCTACCCTACCTCTACTAGTTACAAATGTCTCCATTCCAACGATCCATTCCTTCAACCAATCAACGTTTCATTTTGTTCATGTCGTTGCTGTTTATATCTCCTAGTCACCTGTGCCATGTGTCACCATCAGCCGCCGAAGGAGTTAGTAGACAGTTTTGTGTTGTTTTTAGATTTAACTTGTAAACTTCATCAGTAACTTCAGTCTCCGCAACTAAATCACCTAATTTGTTTCGTATAAGGCATTTGTTGGGTTCGAAGATGAAATTGTTTTCATTTTTGGTCAATTCACTGACTGATAGGTTAGAGAGGTTAGTCGCAAGACTCAGCACACACGATTCATTCTTCACATTAATCTCGTAATCGTGACTTTTTGTGATCTCTACGTCTCCCGAACATAAAACAGGAACTTTTGTCTCATTGCAACGATAATTTCTCACAAACTTGATGAATACCGCGATTTTATTTACCAATTTTTGTTCGCAGTCACATACATACTGACTCCGGAATCCACTTACCACTTTTACTGGAGCTGGTTAAGAAAAACAACGTTAAAAACGTTAGTTTGTTTCTTCTTTTTTAGTTTTTTATGTGAAAGTGGATTGATGATTACGATGATGGCAGTTTCTTTGCATTTGTAACAAGCTATTGTTGTTTTTTTGTTTTTGACATTTTTAGATTGACGTATGCGAAGTTTGTAATTCATATTAGCTAGTATTGTCACTTTTACTTTTCTTTTTCAGCCGTAATTCTCATGACTTTTAAGCTTCGGCACGTTTGTCAGCAAATTGGAACTAATTTTTTTAGCAGAAATCATGAAAACACTAACAATAAACTACTATTTATGTCCCTTATGTTTAAGAAATTTGAGTCTGTGAAATACGATCTGTAATTCTATTCTTGAGGAAAGGAAACTTGACAACAGCGAAAATTTACCGTCAGATTTGTGAAGTTTACGGTGATACAGTACAGTTTACGGAGTAAGAGTAAAGTTCGAAAGTGGGTGAGAATGTTTAATGACAGGCAGGTTAATGAGCATAATGAACCACGCCCTGGCCGACCATCTCTGATTTCACGGTTTCAAAATTATCAAGTGAATTTCCACTGGTTTCAAGGCCAGTTTTGTACACCATTGTTTCGGAGACCCTGGATTTTCGAAAATTGTGTTCTCCTCGGTGGATTCCAAGTCTGCCTTCTGATGATCTCAAAACAAAGAGATTGGCCTGTATTTTATCGTTTTTGATTCGATACAATCAGGAAGAAGATGAACTGTTAGACCAAATCGTTTACAGGAGATGAGACTAGGGTATCTCACATGACTCCTGAGTCCAAACAGTCAATGGAATGGTGACACACATCGTCATCAATCAGAGTGAAAGCCAAACAAACAATTTCAGCATGAAAGATCATGGCAATTGTTTTAAGGGACAGGAAAGGTATTTTGTTAGCGTATTTTATGCCGAGAAGCACAGCAATCAATTCTGATGCGTATTGTGTCACATTGAGAAAACGCCGACGTGCCATACAAAACAATCGGCGTCGCCTCCGTCTTCCGGTGTGATATTTCTCCACGACATTAAAAGGCCTCAAATGGCACTTCCCATTAAAGCCATAAAAATTAGTGAAGTTAAGGCTATGATTCACAGAAAACTCAACCCAAAGAAAAGTCCAGGATTTAACCTTATAACTAGGCAAGTCGTTAACAATTACCGGAAAAAGCATTAGTTGTCCTTACACAAATTTATAATGCAATACTTAGAGTCGGCCATTTTTAATCACATTGGAAAGTAGAACAAATCATATTGATTCCAAAACCTGGTAAACCGACGGAGGAAGCATCATCATATAGACCCATTACACTTTTGCCTGTCTTATCAAAGCTTTTTGAGAAATTGTTCCTAAAGAGGTTGGAGCCAGTGCTTGACGACCTAAATATCATTCCAGAACACCAATTCGGATTTCGAGAAAGACACGCAACAATCGAACCAGTGCACAGGCTAGTGAAAATTATTAATAACGCCTTTGAAGATAAAATGTACTGCTCGGCTGCATTCTTGGATATTACACAAGCCTTCGATAGAGTGTGGCATTCAGGCTTACCATACAAACTTAAATCAAAACTTCCTACACCATACCATCAGGTACTATTATTATACTTGACGAACAGATACTTCGCTGTCAAATATAAAGGAGAAATAACTAACATATATCCGATAAAATCAGGAGTACCTCAAGATAGTGTCTTGGGTCCCATACTTTTTCAAATCTTCACTGCTGACCTCTAAACTCTAAACTCACTGCTAAACACGTCTATAGCCACCTTTGCAGATGATACCACAGTTATGACAATAAGCAGGGTACCAAGATATGCATCTGAAAAGCTTCAGGAAGCTCTTGATGGAATAGAAGAATGGATAAAAAAATGGCGTCTAAAAATCAATGAGGCAAAATCACAGCAAGTCACTTTTACCTTAAAGAAGGAGTCATGCCCGAGTGTAACACTTAATGGACATCAACTCCCCCAGGCAGACTGTGCAAAATATCTTGGAATGAGACTTGACCGAAGACTAAACTGGAAACAACACATTTTTATGAAGAGGAAACAACTTGGCTTAAAATTATCCAAACTCTACTGGTTAATAGGTAGAAAATCCAAATTATCGTTGGTTAATAAGTTAACGATCTACAAAGTGATCCTCAAACCCGTATGGAGTTATGGCATACAACTGTGGGGAACCGCGAGTGTATCCAACATAGAAATACTTCAAAGATTCCAGTCCAAAACCCTGAGAATAATTACTGATGCTCCTTGGTTCGTGACAAATCAAACTTTACACCGTGATCTAAAAATAAAGCCTGTGCTAGAAGAAGCCAAGTGCGCGAGTGTGAAGTATCTATATATCCAACTCCCTTGCTGTCAACTCCCATGCTGTCAAAAGCCGTAAAGACTGAAACGCTGTGATCCTTTAGAGATAAGCTATAGAATTTAAGATATAATTAAGATATTCCATTATTCTAGTTATAAATAACCTAAGTTCCTGTATACGTTAGGCCTTTAATGTAAGCGCCATAACCTCTGATGCATGGCAATTATTTGCCTTGTTCTTAATGTTGTAACAGTTACTTATTACCTTTGGGTAGATTACAAATATATGGGAGATTTAAAAAAAATAAAAGACCACATTCTTCTGCACAAATACAAGGTCTAATCAGGCCTTTTGGGTAGGAAAAACTGGATCATTCACCTTACAGTCCAGACCTTGCATTCAGTAATTTTCACTTGTTTCGGTACTTAAAGGAGTTTCTTACAGGTGGTCATCGGTTCAACCACGATGAAGAAGTTAAAACTGCAGTCATGGATTGGGCTTTTTCACAGGCGGCAGATTTCTTTGACGTCGGAATTCAAAAACGTGTTGAGCGGTATGACAAATATTTGAACAAAAATGGAAATTATGTAGAAAAGTAGATGCAAGTAAGTAAAATATAGGAAAAACATATTTTAATCATATCTATAGTATTTTTGTTGTTACTAAGAAACGGACCTTATTTCAAAATATACCTCGTATTTATATAATAAGTGATATGTATTAGTTGCCGCAATTTATTTGAAGAAAATGTGACGAAAATTAATTAATTTGGGGATTTGACCTGTAACTAGCGCATTCGCCATAATATACTTATAAACAAAATTTGATTTATTTTTGTGACTAAAACAAAATATGGTGTATAGTTGGAATTATACCCATTTATAGTTACGTTATCCATGTGAGAAAAAACGTATGGCGTAGATATATTTGCCAATCAATATTAGGTTAGAAAATTTACTAACGCGTTCAGAAATTAATAGCTGCAATTGTTCATTATGCCTATTATATATTTTTGCCGGCATTATTTAAAACTTTTCGTAATAACTTTCGACAAGTTGACAAACCAATGTTTTTGATTGACACTGACGGATTATAATAATAACGAATAATCATCGGACACCAATTTTTTCAAAAGTTTGTTGTCACCCCTGTTTGGAATATACTAAACAAAGATAAACAAAAATGACGTCATTACATATGTGTATAATTCCGACTTTATCTTATATAAAGCGTGAACACGTGTTTTGCCACAAAGTATTGTTGTATTATAACAAATTTTAACAATTGGCGTATTATTGCTAACCTTTAAACCGTAAGGTTAAAATTTTGCATGCTAACCGCAACCGTCGAGCCAACAAATCTCTATTGAAAGTACATTCGTTTCTTTATTTTTGGGATTAAAAATCAATTTTTTCTATGAACAAATTATATTTTTTAATAACAAATACATTTTTCAAATATAATAGAAGTTCTGTTTATTTTTTATGTTTATAGTAACACAAGTCGACATGATTTTTGTAACACTCACGAAAATGCTCTTTACGTTTCATTTGGGTAGTTATTAAAATATTTTTTCACAGAAATGGCCTAGCTCGCCCCATATTGGCTTAGCACGCCCTATTTTGGCCTAGCACACCCCATTTTGGCCTAGCATGCCCCATTTTCAAGTACCTGCTTCTCCTTTATATCACGGAGATATTGAAATTACTAGTACTTATCATTAGACCGGACAATGTAGAAATTCCATAGAGGGGGTATTTCCGCAGTATACTACAAACCTTTAGGGTAATTTTTTTGTTTTCTATAGTTTAGTTTGTTACTGTCTCATTTACAGTACAGTCAAGCGTTTAAGTCCATTTTACATAAAATTACACGATCTAGTCGTCGATTTTGTAAAAATACAGCGCATAAGTTTTGTCATATATGCAACCAATTTATTTTACAGTCACAAACTAGACCTATATCCGATGAAGTTAAAAAAAGGCTTGAAGATCAGTACAAAAGTTGGGCTTCCCAATGTTATCTGTGTGAGTTGTCACGTAAATTTAGTGCAGTGCATGCATCGCAATACAAATTCTATGCTGTTTGCTGTTCCTATGGTGTGGAGAGAATCTACTGACCATGTAAGTAATTGCTGCTTTTGTATCACTAAAACAGAAGGAATTTCGAAAAAACGAAGGGGCAGAACTAGAATACAGATTTAACTTCTACACAGACCAGTTCCTCATAGCCAGGACCCAACGGGTCCGATTGCGCCTTTAAACCTGGACAACATCTTTCCCGGTAATTCCAACAAGTGATCCACAACTTCCTGAGAACACCAGTTGTGACCCAACATTTTAAACAAACACCAGTAAACCTCACTTAATAACTCAGAATTAATTAAATGATTTGATACGTGACCTGGGATTGTCAAAACAAGCATCGGAACTTCTGGATGGCAGACTTCAACAGTGGAATCTATTAGATAAATATGCAAGTGTTTCACTTTACCGAAAACAGAATATAAAATTTTCCAGTTTTCATAAAATAGAAGGATAGCAATATGCCTATTATGATATTGATGGTTTGATGAATGAATTTAATAAATCGCGTTAAATATGGACCAAATTAGTGGGATATTTATGGAAATTTGAAAGTGATAGGTATATTGCTAGGACTTCAAAGGGGTTTTACAAAGTATTGCTGTTTTTTTGTGTCTATAGAACAGTAGGGCAACAAAAGAACATTAAGAAATATTGACCTCATAGAACTTCTTTTGAACCTGTGCCTTCAATCATACCCCCCTTGTTAACCCAAAAAAATGTGCTTCTTCCGCCTTTTCATATTGAGCTTGGACTAAAGAAAAACTTTATCAAATCCATGGATATATGAAGGTAATGCTTTCAAGTACCTAAAAGAAATATTTCCTCAATCAAGTGATGCACAACTAAAACAAGACATATTTATTGGACATCAAATAAGGAAGCTTCTGGGTAATTTCCGTTTTCAATAAAAATTAAATGAAAAGGAATTGGCTGCTTGGAAGTATTTGTAAGGGTAGTGAAATAATTTCAGGCCAACAAGAAAATTTGGATGCAGTAACCGACGAACAAGGAGAGAGGCTTCACCAGGACATCAAAACGATGAAAGATGGCAGGGACGCTAAAATCCATCTAAATTGGGCTATAAATTCTGATTTTTAAAAAGAGATAATGTTACAGAACCCAAAAGGACCACTTCCCGGGCGGTATTACCCTCCATTGAAATCCTCTGCCCAAGATATATAAAGCTGTCCACAATCTCCAAATCCCTTCCTAAAACTGAGATTCTTCTGTCTTGAGCGAAGTTATTGAACATAACCTGACTCTTTCTCAGGTTTATTTTCAAGCCAAATGGTTCCCCAGCCCTTTCCAGTTCCTGTATGCGTCTTTGCAGCTCCTCTGGGTCTTGTGAAAGGAGAACGATATCATCTGCAAATCTTAGATTGTTTAAGTTTACACCATTGATCTTTACACCATCCTGTTTCCAATCCTGTTTATGGAATATTTCTTCAAGGCCAGCCGAGAAAAAAATAGACGATATTGCTTCACCCTGCCGTACACCTTGTTCTACATTAATTCCCACTTCAAAATCATCAAGGTGAATTGTGGCTGTAGCTCCATCATATATTGATCCTAATAGGTTTACATATGCTTTATCTACTCCTTGGCTAAGCAGTGCATCCATTATTGCATGCTTTGAGATGGAGTTAAATGCTTTTTCGTAGTAGATAAAAGCCAAGCACAGTGGCATGGTATATTCGTTGTGCCTTTCTATGGCCTTCTGTACAACCTGGATGTGATCCATTGTACTGAATCCACTTTTGAATCCTGCTTGTTCTCTTGGTTGTGCGTCATTCAGTTGTTTTAATATTCTTTTAGAAATTATCTTAGTGAAAACTTTGTACATTACTGATAAGAGGCTTATTGAAGGTAGTTCTTTAAATCTTCCTGTGCTCCCTTTTTATGTAAAATGATCACTTCTGCATTTTTCCATAAGTCAGGTACTTTTTGTTCTTTGAGGCATTTTAAGTATAATTTTGCCCGTGTTTTATGTAACGTTCGACCACCAGCTTTTAGCATTTCGACAGTTGCACTGTCCTTTCCTGGAGCCTTGCCATTTTTAATCGATTCTATAGCATTTATTACTTCCTCCACTAGAATATCTGGCATTTGTTCTTCCGTGGATTTTTGTCTTTGATTGGTTCTGATCTTCATGTAACTGGGAATAACATTTTCTGACAACCTCTAACATTTGCGTACGCGCCCTGCATACTCTGCGAGCCTCACGCCTTAAGGCATATATTTGCTTTATTTTGTTTCTCAGCTTCTGTTTAGCCTTGTTAATTCCTTTGTTTTCTTCCAGGGTTTTTTGTACAGAGCTCATTGTACTCGACCCTGCCAAAAGGACTGCCTGCACTTCTGCCACCTCCAATTCCTTGCCCACCGTCAATGAGAATCAAAGGTCTCACTAGAGATTTTTATCTGTTTGGTTCACTTTTCTTCTGATGCTATTGAAGCAGCCGTTTGAAGTACATTGTTGACGATTTCTTCATATTGAACTGATATCTCCACCTCATCTGGATCTTGTAACGCAGCAAACCAGCAATCTCATAATCGCTTCCTCTCTCCAGCAGTTTTCCAAAATCCACCTTGCCCTTCTTTGATCTTACCATTCTTTCGCGTTCTCTTCGACAGTTAATCCTAACTTTTCCTCGTACCATTCAGTGGTCACTTCCAACATTAAAATTGTTAAGGACAGTACAATTGGTAAATATTGTTTTATCGTTGGAAATGATGTAGTCAATTTCACTTGTGAACCCAGATGGACTTTTCGATGTCCATTTTCTGGTGATATTTTTCTTATAGAACAAATTCATAATATATAGTTCTTGTCCTTCAGCAAAATCAGCCAATCTGTCACCTCTATTATCTCGCTCACCAGTTCCATATGGGCCAGTTGCATTTTCGTCAGTTCTTGCGGTTCCAATTCTGGGTTTAAAATGACCCATCAGGATTTTGTATCTACATTTCTCATTGTATTAAAGCTGGGCCACATCATCATAAAATTCCTTAATTTCCTCATCTCTATGGCTTATAGTTGGTGCATAAGCTTGGACGATTTGAAGCCTAAACTTTTTATTTGGGTTTTACTTGGGTTTTTCGCCACGATCTAAAACTCAAAAAATATCAAAAATATCTGTTCTTATGTAAATCTTATGTACCATCACTGGGTAAAAACAAAAAACCAAACGGAGACAAATTTCTCAGTGATTCTTTTTTGTAATAAATTTGCCTAACGAAGAAAATTTTAAAACTATAAAAATGTTCTAAAAAAATACAAACTTTTAACGTTAACGTTTCAGGAAGTATTCTCCTCCCGTTTTCAAAACGAATCTGAACATAAATTATATTAATTTCTATAAATTCTGAAAAGATAGGAAGTAAATATATTTTTTTTGTATGTCAGTGATACTTACATTGACAATTAGTTTTTAATGACAGTGACATAATACCAAAAAAAAAAAAAAAATATATATATATATATATATATATATATATATATATATATATATATATATATATATATATATATATATATATATATATATATATATATATATATATATGTATATATGTGTGTGTGTAAGGTTTACCGTCTTATTGTGATTGTTTATTAAAATTCTTAAATGTTTTTAATTGTATTCTTTAGAATCGGGAACCATATTGAATTCAAAAAAATATATATATATGAACTCGCCACAATCATTCAGACATTACTTAGTAATGAGCTTATCATTTTCGGATTTAGGACTACAAAATACTTCATATTCACCTATTTTCGCCGATGTTACCTCAAAAAAAATTAAATTTGTTGACCTGTGTTTAAAAAAAAAACAGATAAATCAATAGAAATCAACTGATAAGGAAACAGTCGAAATCCATTTCGTGAAATTAAAAAACGGTGTATAAATTTTAAAATTGAATAGCAGTCTGAAGGACCGGGATTTAGGAATGAAACGATAGGAGTAAATACAAGTACTTACTCGATACCAAGTACTTTTGGTATTGATACATTAGAACCAAGTAGTAATTAGATATCGGCCAAAAGTACTCGTATCGATACTCGGTACACGTTCGTAATGATTAGTCTGATCGGAAGAACATTTATATTTTATTATGTTGGTAGGTACTTATTTATGCTAGATGACGAAATAAGTGGAATGGAATGTACCACTTTATTTTATTCAGTATTATATTTTGAACGCATCCTTTTCTAGTTTTACACAGTTGGCAGCTTTTTTTTTCATAAGTCGGAGAAAAAAATACAGTCTGCCAGCCTCCATATTTATTTTGTTATTTATTCGTCAATCAATGAATGTAATCCTAATCGTAACCTTTGATTTTGTCGTCGCCCTTTGTTATTATTGTTAACATAATTGTTACGAGTCGAAGTGTTTTGTTTTTTAAGTTTAATATAATATATACTGATTGAGTGAAAAAGGGACCCCCAAAGTCTCGTGTGTGGCAATATTTCACAAAAAAAAAGATGAGAAGAAACATTCTGCACTAGATGCCTTAAAAAAGTTGAAGTTTTGTAGCGATACTTCTAATTTGCATAAGCATTTAAAAGGCCACCTTGATTATATTGCACCTGTTAATGACAAGATATCAAAGTAATTACGACTAGTATGAAATCTAATATACAAATTATAGGTAGGTAGTTACTTATTGAGTTTTTCTTGTCCATTTTAATTTCGAATACTGTACATGTTGTAGGTACCGGAATCGATAAAGTAAAAACAATTCGAAAAAATTGCTTTTAAAAGGATTTAAAACCCATGTTTCCAACTTTATACAGGGTAAACATGCGGCAAGAATTTAAGGGGTTATTCCTTGACTTATTCTAAGAATATTTTGTTGTATAATGATTTTTGAAAAACTCCTTTGTTTCGAAGATACAGGGTGAACAAAATTTACGACATTAACAACATTTTATTATCAAAAAGTACATGTAAAGTTGCTCAATCTGCAATAAATTGTTCGAAATGACTTCCTCCAGCCTTAATACAAGCATTCAATCTTCTCGTCATTGACTGCCGAACTCTTTCAAACACACCAGGGTCGTTTCTAATTGAGTTACACCCAGCAATTATCCGATTTCGCAAATCATCCAAATTCTTCAATGGAGTAGCGTAAACTAATGACTTCAGATATCCCCAGAAGAAATAATCCAAGGGGTTTAAGTCCGGGGATCTAGCAGGCCATGCGTGTGGTCAACTTCGACCAATCCAGCGATATCCGTATGTTGCTGTTAAAAAATGACGAGCAACCATACTGAAATGTGGTGGTGCACCATCGTGCATAAACCTTAACGTATAAACGAGAAACATATAACGAGAACTGATGTTGAAAAAGATCTTCGCATACCTCATGCGGATTTTCATCTGCCCACATATGGTTATTATGAAAATTCCTTATTGCGTTTCTTGCGAAAGTGGCTTCATCGGTGAAAAGAATTTGTGTCAGGAATAGAGGGATGCGAAGTAAAGTTTGCAATATCCATTGACATAATGCAATACGTGGAGGAAAATCAATAGGGAATAGTGCCTGAACGCGTTGAATGTGGTATGGATACAACAAATTGTGCTTAAGAATTTTCCAAACTGTCCAGTGACTCACATTCAAAGTATTTGCAATTTTTCGCGTAGAACTGCCAGACTCTTCCGCTATCATGTCCAGCACATTCTGTTCCAATTGTACAGTTCTTACAGTCAGTGATCTTCCTGACCCTTCAGTTCGTTTCAATGTGCCTGTTTCACGAAGACGTCGATGAATGTTTTCGAAGATTTTTCGGTCAGGGACATTACGGGTTGGAAATCGTTCAGTGTACAACCGCCTAGCTTGTAATGCATTGCTAACCGCAAGTCCATACATGAAGAGCATATCAGTCATCTCGGCGTTTGTATACATTATGATAGAGGACTTGACTCACTATTTAAGACACGCCAAACAGCCAAACGTCACTCAATCTATGTAAACAAATGCGACCGATGAGATCCACTTACTAGATAAAACAGCCGTTCCAATTGATCGAGATCGAAAAAAAAAATTGTACTTGATAAACTCATTGACGTACACCCTACTTTTATTTACATTAATGATTTCAACAAATATCGAATATGGTTGAAGCAAATTTTGTTCGCCCTGTATCATCGAAACAAAGGGGTTTTTCAAAAATCATCATAGGACAAAATGGATACAACAAATTGTGCTTAAGAATTTTTCAAACTGTCCAGTGACTCACATTCAAAGTATTTGCAATTTTTCGCGTAGAACTAACAGACTCTTCCGCTATCATTTCCAGCACATTCTGTTCCAATTGTACCGTTCTTACAGTCAGTGATCTTCCTGACCCTTCAGTTATCGTTCAGTGTACAACCGCCTAGCTTGTAATGCATTGCTAACAGCAAGTCCATACATGAAGTGCAAAATATTCTTAGAATAGGACAAGGAATAATCCCTTGCATTTTTGCCGCATGTTTACCTAACACCCTGCATAAACAGACGCGAATGTTTTTACATATTGTCGGTACCTCTGTACCTTGTGAGAGGCTGTTTTCCAAAGCTGGTGCGACAGTCACTGCATCAAGAAATCGTTTAACAGGCAAACACCTTGAAAAATTATTATTTTATGGAGTACCTCAAAAATTGAGTTTTTTTCTTAGGTTTATTTATTTTTTGTGGCTGCCCTTATCAAGCACAAAAATGATTAATTGGCCAAAAATAATCCACATGAATTTTTAATTAATATATATATATATATATATATATATATATATATATATATATATATATATATATATATATATATATATATATATATATATATATATATATATAGGCCTATAGAGCCATTTGTTTTACACCAACAATTAAATGGGCAGGAATATTAAGATTTTTTACGAAATGAGTTGCCAGTTTTTTTAGAAAATGTGCCCTTTCAATTGTATTTGAATTTAAGGTAGGAGGGTCGTTCAACAGGCCCTTAGACAAATTCTTTTTGGTAGATTTTGTTTTATTTTTTTAACATAATCTCCTTTTAGCTCGATACACTTTTCCAAGCATTTCTCCAACTTTTTTAAACCGCCTAAAAAGTAAGATCTCGGAAGGTCCCCAAAATAGACATCTGTTTCAGCGATGACCTCCTCATTCGATGTAAACCGTTATTCGCTGGGCAATTTTTTTAAGTTCGGATATAAAAAAGTCCCTGGGGCCCAAATCCGGTAAATACGGTGAATAATGTAATAATTCGAACTTTAATTCCATAATTTGGCCCATGAAACTGTGCAGGTACACAGCCGAATATTGTCTTGATGGAAAAAAATATTTTCTTTTTCAAATGAGGACCATTTTTCTTGATTTCTTCGCTCAACAGGTGGAATAACGAATTATAATGTTCTCCAGTTATCATTTTTCCTTTTTCCAAGTAATCAGTACTATTTTTCCCTCCAAAGCTGTGGGATAAATAGTTTTCAAGATACGGCCGCGATCTATCCTTAATGGGACACCTGGTATATATATATATATATATATATATATATATATATATATATATATATATATATATATATATATATATATATATATATATATATTATATACTGAATCCACTTCTGAATCCTGCTTGTTCTCTTGGTTGTGCGTCATTCAGTTTTTTTAATATTCTTTTAGAAATTATCTTAGTGAAAACTTTGTACATCACTGATAGGAGGCTTATTGGACGGTAGTTCTTTAAATCTTCCTGTGCTCCTTTTTTATGTAAAAGGATCACTTCTGCATTTTTCCATAAGTCAGGTACTTTTTGTTCTTTGAGGCATTTTGAGTATAATTTTGCCAGTGTTTTATGTAACGTCCGACCACCAGCTTTTAGCATTTCGACAGTTACACTATCCTTTCCTGGAGCCTTGCCGTTCTTCATCAATTCTATAGCATTTGTTACTTCCTCCACTAGGATATCTGGTATTATATATTGTTCTTCCGTGGGTATTGCTGTCCCTGACTGGCTCTGATCTTCATATAACTGGGAATAAAACCTTCTGACAATCTCTAACATTTGGGTACGCGTCCTGCACACTGTGCCATCCTCACGCTTTAAAGCATATATATATATATATATATATATATATATATATATATATATATATATATATATATATATATATATTAAAATAATACCTTGAAGGGTAATACCTCAAGAGGACAGGCGGCCGCGGTGGTCTGGTGGGTTAGTCGCCTGCCTGGCAATCCAAAGGTAGCTAGTTTGATTCCAGCGTTCGGATGGGTTTATCTTCAATTTTTCTGTCCGTCTTACTTCTTACCCTACACACACACACTTATATACACTCACACACACACACACGTCCACACATATCCACACCTAAATATCTGTGATTGTTTCTAGGCAAGAGTGTAAAATCGAAAAAACGAATTACCCCTCAGTCACGCCAGTTAAAGGCTGGGTAAGGCCGGATGCCTTCTGAGAAATATTCTACGTTGGTCACTCGCCAGTCGGTAGGCTTTCTAATAGACTTATGGGTAGGCACATAACCAAGGGTTGCTGGCCTAAGGGTGGTGCTGACCTGGGTTTGTCTGTAGCTGATAATCGTGGTTCGGAACCTACGTTAAGCTGTAGGTCCAGTCGCTAAATAGCCTTAGATGCTGATGCGCCTCTAACCGTAAATATTTTCCTTTCCTTAAGAGGACAATGAAACAAAAATTGAATTTGTTGCCACTCTGAATTGGGTATCCAAAAATTCACAATGATGTGACATTGTCAATTTAAAAAAAATCAAATACCTTTGACCTATTTGAAATTGTTATATTTTGAATACAAGTTTTAAGGGGACTTTTTGTTTAAATGAAAGAATCTTTGGTTAAATTTACAAAAGTAAGTACTTTTGCTCCCGGTATATACAGATTTGTTTCTCGATATAGTGAAAGTAATTTTTAACGAGTACAATCCTACATTTATGATATGCTGTTAGTTATAATTTTAATATTATTAGAACATATGTCCATAAAGTACATGTTATTAAGGAAATCGGACGACAGAGAAACTCCATTAGTTTAAGCTGGTGCTGGACAGCATCAAATTGAAATGTTCTTAGCGTAATTATTTAATAGGTACAACTCTTAACATGACTGTATTCCAAATTTCAGTAACTGTACTGAAACATATGCTAATAAAATGACCACTTAACTCAAACAACGAACCCAAAAAAATGCAAATTTGACTTTGTCCATATAAATTTATTTCATTTCCATATAATAATTCCATGCTACCACAAGATAATTTTGAAAAATTTAATCTGATAAAAAAAAAGATTTTCCTACTTTTCAGTACCCTCAGTATAATTCGATTTGTCCTTTGCAAAAGATGCAATGGTCTCAATGGATCTTCACTCAATCAGCCATTTCTTCAGTTTGAGGAACATAAATTAGTCATGTTTATGGATTCCGCAGTTGGTTCTTTGTGAAACATATTGAAAATAATCGAATTTATAATGATACACTTGCAGCTTTTTAATGTTTCAAACGTTTATTAAAAATTTTGCTCTACAGTTTTATTATAAATATTCTAAATTTTGCCTTGTTAGAGTTTTCTCAAGAGTAGCTTGAATTAATACCAATGGTCAAACACGGTGTTTTTAAGTATACAGGTAAAATGATTTTTTTTATCATCTAGTCCAGTGGGGGCTGGTGAGGGAGGGCGTTGGGGCGCCATCCCTCCTGCATTTATTACAGTAAAAAATTTTTCAGGCCAAAACACCATATTTTATTACCATTCAGTTTCTTTCCTTTCACTCATTTTCCTGGTTCATCTCCTATATAGGGTTTCAATAACACGAAAAATAAAAAGGACGAAGGGGAAAGCAAAAAAAATTCTTCAGCAGCATTATTTTCTTCTACGCCCTCCCACTTTAAAAACCCTCTAGCCGCCACTGGTCTAGTCTAATTATCCTAAATATAGGCTGGTAAAACTGGGCTATTGAATTATACTATGATCTTATCTCATAATATAATAATTACTAAGGAAAGATAGTGGCGCATAGTGGACGGAGCTTTGATGGTGGAAATACGCCCCACACATAGAGTAAAATTCGAATAACATGATGGTTGGTGTAGTGTTAATCTAAAGTTTTCAATAATAATTGAATGATGCTGTACCGACTCAAAATCTGGTATTTAGTTCTAGAAAACCAGTATCGAATGAACAATCTGCAAGGATTAGGAAAAGGGAGAGTAAATAAGTTCCCGCTGAGTTATTGACCAGATAAAAAGTATGGTGTTTTAGTTATTTATGTTTGATTAGATGTTGGTAGTAAATGGTGATTGGCTGGATGGTGGTAGAAATAGTAATGATGGTGATGGTAGCAATATTTCTAATATAAACAAATAGGCACTTATTTCGAGTTTTCCTATGTGGAAATAGATGATACCTCAGATTTGCTAATAAATGGTTCAATGATCAAGAATTTCGACACCAAAAATGAGCCACTTATGTTGAATAGGGCCCATGAAGAACATATTGACGAGGATCTTCTGCTGGATAGGTGCGTATAGACCCAGTTGGATCACGCAAAGCATTCTGACTCATTTTCGAGTGTTCTTTCTGATCCTCCACACCTCTCTCATTCTATCTCCGTGGATTCTCTTGGTCTCCTCCGTCCACTTTGTTCCCGATTTCCTCGAAACTTCGCTCTCTGATGCAACGTTCCACATATGTATTTTGTTTCTGTACATTCTTCTATCCTCAATCTCTGTCGGACCCATTTGTGCCTTTCCCAGATCAGCTCTGACTTGTGTGATCCATGGTTCTGTTGACTTGACTCCTTGTATGTATGTATCAATTCTTTTGGTGAATCTTCTCGGTGGAAGTCTACTGATATGTCCATAGAATTTCAACCTTCTTTTTCTTATGTCCGCCGCTATGTTGGACATTCTCTCTGTGGTCTTTCGAGAATGTAATCTATATCCTTCTTCTGTCAGTTTTGGACCGAGAATTTTCCTCATAATTTTGCGTTCTTCTTTTACTATGTTTTCTATACCGTTTTTTGTATAAGTGTAAGTGTCTCGCTTGCGTATAGTACTTCTGGTTTGATTACTGTATTGTAGTGGCTTATTTTTGCGTGTGTGGATAGGCATTTCTTATTGTAGATGTTGTGTGTCTTGCCGTATGCCCTCTTCATCTTCTGTAATCGAGTGTTCTGTGCTTTCTTCTCTCCTACTATGGGTTCGAGGATCTCGCCCAGGTATTTGAAGTGAGTGACCACATTTATCTTGCCGTATTTGGTGTTCAAATTTTGGACATCTAATTTTGAGCAGAATAACTCGATTTTTTGAAAGGAGATTTGTAGGCCGACTTTCTCTGCACATTCCCTGATGACTTCTATCTGTTTGGTTTCCCTTGGTTCGTACATTCCTTGAGGACTTCGATCTGTTTCGTTGCTCTTTTTTCATTATCTGCAAGTATGGCTAGGTCGTCTGCGAAAGCCAGGCATGATATTCCTGGTTCCAGTGTCCAGTGTATTGGTTTCCAGTGTCCTTGATTTGTCAGTTCTTTTACCCATTCCCTTATGACTTTGTCCAGGACCAGGTTGAAGAAGAGTGGAGATAACCCATGTCCTTGGCGTACTTCAGTTTTAATCAGGAAGGGTTCGGAAATTTCTCCTATAAATTTTACTTTAGAGGTCAGAGTCAGTGTCTGCTTGATTAATCGTGGTGTTTTGGGGTCGAGTCCTTGTTCTTCTAGGATAGGATGTTGAACAAAGATTTTCGGTCGATGCAGTCGTATGCTTTCTTGAAGTCCACGAACGTGCAGATGATTGGGACGTTCCTGACAATTTTATATTTTTGTATAGTTTTCAGGTTAAATATTTATTCAGTGCATAAGCGACCTGGCCGAAAGCCTGCCTGGTACTCGCCAATTTTGTGTTCTAATTGTTCTTGTGTTCTCTGGAGAAGGCATGCTGAGAGGATTTTGTAGGTGACTAGTAGTAAGGAGATTCCTCTGTAGTTGTTCACATCTGTTCTGTCTCCCTTCTTGTGCAGTGAGTGGATAAGTGCACATTTCCAATTATTTGATAATTTTTCTGTTTGCGAAATGTTTCCAATAATTTGCGTAAGTTCCTACAGTGAATTTGGTCCGAGGTTTTTCAATAGTTCCTCGGTGATACCATCTTCACCGGGTGACTTGTTATTCTCTAGTGTGCTTATGTGCCTGTGGATTTCTTCCTGTGTTGGTGCAATTTTCCTTGGGGAATCTTGTGTCGCGTTCAGGGCAATTGAGGAGATCAGAGAAATAGTGTGCCAACTCTTGACAATTTTCTTGATTGGTTAGCGCTAATCTCCCATTGCGCTTTCTGAAGCAAAGATTTTGTGGTGTGTATCCACGGATTTCTCTTTCAATAGTCCTATAAAAGTCTCTCGTGTTATAATTGCGGAAATTCTCCTCTATAAAAGTCTAGTTGTTCCTTTATGTACTTCCTCTTAGTTTGCCTTAGTTGCGCATAACCTTTGCGGTTTTCTAGTCACGTCAAAAAGCTGTTGATTTTCTGGAGATTTTTTAGTGTTGTACTCCTGAAATGTTCGTTTGCGTCGCTGTAATGTACTTTCACATTCTGAGTCCCACCAAGGGTGTTTTGTATTATTTTTCAATGCGATCAGTTCCTGTGCTTTTTGTGTAATTTTTTCCATGAATCTACCTGTTCCTTTTCCCATTCCTCTGTTATGTTGGATTCCGTGATCTTTTTTGTGTCGAATTTCTGTAGATGTGCTTTCTTGTGATTAATTCTCCTTGGAGTAAATTTGAAAGTCAATGTTCGCGCCCCCGCGGACTTGGACATCTTGGATCTCTCTTTGTTGTGTGTATGAGATCGCAACGTGGTCTATATGGAATTCTCCAATCTGTTGAATAGCGATCTCATATTTTTTCCTTGATTTGTGCGTTAAAGTCGCCCAGTAAAATTTTGACGTCATCCTTTGGGACCTTTGCCAATACCTTCTCTAGTGTTGCCCAGAATTTCTCTGTAGACTTGTGGTTTTTCTTGTTGTCTCCATTTGTGGGGCCATGTTTTTATTGGCGCATTGTATACGCAATGTCATTAGTCTATTGTTTATGGGCGTGATTTCCTTAATAAAGTTAATTATCCCTTTATGCACCACAAAGGCTATGCCCAGAAGCGTAGCGTGCCTAGCGACTCGTTTGTCTGTCCTGCTTTTGAATATGCGATAGTTCCCATAGTCACCGTGTTCTCATCCGTAATGTGTGTTTTTTGTAGGGCAAGCACAAGTATCTTTTGCCTGTCAAGTTCTGAAGTTAGGTTGTGAAGTTTTCCTCGTTGGATCAGCGTGTTAATGGTAAAGGTGGAAAGCTCCGACTTACTTTGAGATCGTGAAAGTCCAGGTTCCCTATATGTATGTATATGTATCCCTAGATGTATGTATATATATATATATATATATATATATATATATATATATATATATATATATATATATATATATATATATATATATGATCATCATCATCAGCCCGTATCGATCCACTGCAGGATGAAGGCCTCTTCAGCATGCATCCAATTTTCACGGTCCTGGGCTCTCCTCTGCCACTCGGGTCCAATATACTTAACGATGTCATCAATCCATCGTGCTGTCGGTCTTCTTGGCGGACGTTTGCGATCAAGCGGTATCCACTCCAGGATTGCCTTGGTCCATCTGTCGTCCCATCGCCTCGCTATATGGCCTGCCCATCTCCATTTCAACTGTTTTACTCTTCCAATGATATCACAGACTTTTGTTTGTTCCCTGATCCATGCGCAGGACTTTCTGTCTCGTCTTGTAATGCCAAGCATACATCTTTCCATTCCCCTCTGTGCCACCCGAAGTTTTTGAATTGATTGCGATGTGGGTGTCCAGGTTTCACTTCCGTATGTCATAACGGGTAGAACGCATTGATCGAATATTTTCTTTTCAGGCAAAGTGGGAGTCTGCTCTTAAGTCTTAACTATGTTGAGCCTACCAAATGCCTGCCAGCCACATTTAACACACCGTTCCACCTCCCGGGCGGTATTCCCCTCCATGGAAATCCTCTGCCCAAGATATATAAAGCTATCCACAATCTCTAAATCCCTTCCTAAAACTGAAATTCTTCTGTCCTGAGCGAAGTTATTGAACATAACCTGACTCTTTTTCAGGTTTATTTTCAAGCCAAATGGTTCGCCAGCCCTTTGCAGTTCTTGTATGCGTCTTTGCAGCTCCCCTGGGTCTTGTGAAATGAGAATAATATCATCTGCAAATCTAAGATGGTTTAAGTTTGCACCATTGATCTTTACACCATCCTGTTCCCAATCCAGTTTATGGGAATATTTCTTCAAGGCCAGCCGAGAAAAGAATAGCCGATATTGCGTCACCCTGCCGTACACCTCGTTCTATATTAATTCCCACTTCAAGATCATCAAGGTGAATTGTGGCTGTAGCTCCATCATATATCGATTCTAATAGGTTTACATAGGCTCTCTCTACACCTTGGCTAAGTAGTGCATCCATTATCGCATGCTTTGAGATGGAATCAAATGCTTTTCGTATTCGTTGTGCCTTTCTATGACCTGCTGTACAACCTGGATGTGATCCATTGTACTGAATCCACTTCTGAATCCTGCTTGTTTTCTTGGTTGTGCGTCATTCAGTTTTTTTAATATTCTTTTAGAAATTATCTTAGTGAAAACTTTGTACATCACTGATACGAGGCTTATTGGACGGTAGTTCTTTAAATCTTCCTGTGCTCCTTTTTTATGTAAAAGGATCACTTCTGCATTTTTCCATAAGTCAGGTACTTTTTGTTCTTTGAGGCATTTTGAGTATAATTTTGCCAGTGTTTTATGTAACGTCCGACCACCAGCTTTTAGCATTTCGACAGTTACACTATCCTTTCCTGGAACCTTGCCGTTCTTCATCAATTCTATAGCATTTGTTACTTCCTCCAGTAGGATATCTGGCATTATATATCGTTCTTCCGTGGGTATTGCTGTCCCTGATTGGCTCTGATCTTCATATAACTGGGAATAAAACCTTCTGACAATCTCTAACATTTGGGTACGCGTCCTGCACACTGTGCCATCCTCACGCTTTAAAGCATATATTTGCGTTCTTTGTTTATCAGCTTCTGTTTAGCTTTGTTAATTCCTTTGTTTTCTTCCAGGGTTTTTTGCACTAGCTGCATATTGAATCGGCGCGTGTCCTCTCTGATACGTTTTCTTATAGTTTTGCAGAGCTCAGTGTACTCGACCCTGCCAAAAGGACTACCTGCATTTCTCATTGCTCGCCGTTTCTTCATTAAATTAATGGTCTCACTGGAGATTTTTGTTTGTTTGAGACATTTTTCCTCTGGTGCTATTGAAGCAGCCGTTTGAAGTACAATGTTGGCGATTTCTTCATATTGAACTGATATTTCCACGTCCTCTGGATCTTGTAACGCAGCAAACCGGTTTGGCAAAGCAATCTCAAAATCGTTTCCTCTCTCCAGCAGTTTTCCAGAATACACCTTGCCCTTCTTTGATCTTACCATTCTTTCGCGCTCTTTTCGACAGTCAATCCGAACCCTTGCTCGTACCATTCGGTGGTCACTTCCAACATTAAAATTGTTAAGGACAGTACAATTGGTAAATATTGTTTTATCGTTGGTCATGATGTAGTCAATTTCGCTTGTGAGCCCAGATGGACTTTTCCATGTCCATTTTCTGCTAATATTTTTCTTATAGAATGAATTCATAATATATAGTTCTTGTCCTTCAGCAAAATCAACTAATCTGTCACCTCTATTGTCTCGCTCACCAGTTCCACATGGGCCAGTTGCATTTTCGTCTGTTCTTGTTGTTCCAATTCTGGCATTAAAATCACCCATCAGGATCTTGTACCTACATTTCTCCTTGTATAAAAGCTGGGCCACATCATCATAAAATTCCTCAATTTCCTCATATTTATGGCTTATAGTTGGTGCATAAGCTTGGACGATATTTGAAGCCTAAACTTTTTATTCAGCTGAATGACGCATTGGGCTAATCGGTCGGATGTACTTTCAAATTTTACCACACTGTCCTTCAGCTTTCGATTGATGAGGAATTCAATACCGCCACATCGGCCATTTTCCGTACATCGAGTGTAGAGTACGTGTCCAGTTGGTTCCAGTTTGATTAACTCTTCACACTTCCTTCGTGTTTCACAGAGCCCAATAATATCCCAATGTATGTTGTCAAGTTCGATTAACAATTCTTGCAATCGGGCCTCTGTTTTCATAGTCCGTATATTTAACGTTGCAATGTCAAAAGTCCAATGGCAGCCTGATCTAACCCGGTGATTCTTAGCACCCTCTGCCTTGGGGCAGGTCTTCCCGCTGCCGTAGGTAGTTGCCCCTTGGCCTCCGGGGAATAAGGGCTGATTGAAATACCATGTTGAAGGTATGGACCGTAATCTGCCACGCTGGTCCAATGCGGGTTGGCAGATTTGCAGATGGCATGAGTTTAAGAAATATGTACAATTGTAAATTTATGAAACAAAATTTTGTCATTTTTAATATATGTATGTAGGATGACTAGATGTGTGTTCAATAATTTATATATCTCATTTTGTTTGTTAGGTTTACAAAACTTTCTGGAAAAAAAATTGGAACCATCGAAGTTGTTTTGTTTTGTAAATACATTGTCCTAAATTGAAATAAAGTTGTATACGTGTATGTTATATAGAATTATGTAGTCTGTTACCCATACTCATACAGTATTTTTAAAGATTTTTTTTATTTCCAATATTTCTAGTCGGTCTATTTGTTACTTTTATTGTGTAATAATTTAGTATTGTGTATATCTATAAAATGTTTGTTTTCAATACAATGTGTAGAGATTCCGGTGCTTTTCATATTATTAAAGATATGTTTTTGTGTACTTTTATTCTACAATCTATACTTCTACCACTCTGACCAATATATGCCGCTTTACAATCTTTACAGTTAATTTTATATACATTTAATATCATATAAATCGGGTATATATAAAATTAACTGTAAAGATTGTAAAGCGGTATATATCGGTCAGGGTTAAATT
Organism: Cosmopolites sordidus; assembly: GCA_031761425.1. Lineage (NCBI taxonomy): Eukaryota > Metazoa > Arthropoda > Insecta > Coleoptera > Curculionidae > Cosmopolites > Cosmopolites sordidus. Next base: position 72,033 of record JARFXV010002414.1, read on the forward strand.
ATTATACTTATATAATAAGTATATATATATATATATATATATATATATATATATATATATATATATATATATATATATATATATATATATATATATATATATATGCAAAGAAAGTTCACCCATGCTCCACGTCGGTGCTTTGCCGCTCCTCCAGTCGCCATCCAAAGTGCCAGCAAGCGTCTGCCAAGCCCGGTTTCTGGCCTTAACCCGTCATCAGTTGAACTCATGCTGAACGCCTGAAGAGTGGATGAAGAAACGACTAAAGCCATATATATGAATTGGCCATGTAGAATGGAGCCTGCAATCACATGCAGCCATGCCATCCAGCGTTAAACGGTAGCAGCAATGAGACTGTGCGAGACTGTTCGTGACCCGTCTAACCTCGGGTAAGTATTAGGTATGATGGTACCAGGTTTGGATGGCGGATGGAGAAACGGCAAAGCACTGACCTGGAGCATGAGTGGACTTCCTTTGCTTTTTAATATTTTTCTCCACGGGCCCAGTTAACAATTTTTTTTTCTCATATATATATATATATATATATATATATATATATATATATATATATATATATATATATATATATTTATATATATCTATATATATAAATAGAAGAGATAAGAGAAGAGATGAAGAGGCTCGTCTTCAGTCAAGCAACCAACAAAAATGTTGATTAAGGCGGAGACGCAGGTTGTTGTAAATTCCACATGAGATTGTGGAACTCAACGGTTGGGTGTATCATGACACTAAAATACTGTTACTGACACTAAAAATTTGACACTGCATATATACGCCATCCGACAGGAAGTCGGCGAAAACATTGGTGGTTGGCTGTGGATAGGATCTCCCTATTCTTGATGGGGGAGCATATGTAGGTACCCTGAATGAAGAGTCTAAACATTAAGAGACGAAACATACTCCCTTCAGTTGAAGGGATGGGTGGGGCTTGTCTCCAGTCAAGCAACCAACAAAAATGCTCATATATATAAATATATATATATATATATATATATATATATATATATATATATATATATATATATATATATATATATATATATTATTGTTATTATTCACGTATGAGCCCTGGTGGACCACGCGATGTACAGTTAGAGGCGTTTGTTGTTAGCCTTTCTTTGTGCCCATACTAATTTTATTCTTTCGCTATGAGCTTTTTTCTTTCTTCAAACCAAGTTGTTCCAGTCTTCCTACATTTTTCCCTCTGGCCAACCTCCCAAACGTTAAGCTTGTATCTGAAACAGCCTCTATCCTGAATTTCACTTTGTGTAATATTTGCTGATCTTAGGTCCTCTTTAATTGCAACAATCCATTTAATTATTTCTACTTTAGGTCTACTCCTATTTTCATAAAATTCGACTGTTTGTCTAGTTAGTCTACTGAGATTCATCCGTTTTATGTGTCCGTAAAAGTTAAGTCTTCTTTTCCTCATATCGCTATGTATATATGTGTACTGTTTGATTTCTTTGTTTTCTCGAAGACGGTATGTTGTGCTATTTATTTGTTTGGGGCCTAAGATTGTTTTTATGATTTTTTTTCCTTCTTTTCAATCTCCTCGATGTCTCTCTTTCTATTCAAAATGAGCGTTTCTGCCCCTTATAGACATTCTGGTTAATAACTCTGTTGTAATATCTCAGTTTTGTGTTTTCAGATATGCATTTTTTGTTGTAAATATGTTGTGTAAGTCTCAATGCAGTTTTTTTGACACCTACCTTTATTGGCCGCTTTTTCAAACCCGTTTTCCATGATTATTTCACCCAAATATTTGAATTGAGAGACTCATCTGATGTAACCATATTTTGTTTTTAGAAATGATTTTCTTAGTATGTTGCAGGTCATGTATTGTGTCTTTTCAAAGGAAATTTGGAGTCCTACCTTTTCTGGTGTTTCTTTTAGGATTTCAATCTGTTTTTTTGCATCTTGATTACATCTTGAGCATCTGCATCTGAATACATCTTGAGCCAAAATTTCTAGATCATCAGCAAACGCCAGACAATCAATTTTGATGCTGGTTTTGCAGCATTGAAAAAAAGTCGGCCCTGAATATTGATTCAGGGCCGACTGTTTTTCACGCCACTCCTGTATTACTTTTTTTAGAACACAGTTAAATAAGAGTGGCGAGAGTCCATCCCCTTGTCTCACTCCAGTTTTAATTTCGAAGGGCTCTGAGATGTCACCCATGAATTTAACCTTTGACCTTGTGTTAGTTAGTGTGGCTTTAATAATTGCCAGCCTTTTCAGATTTAGTCCTTGTTCTATCAAGATTTGGAATAAAGATTCGCGTAGAATTATATGCTTTTTTGAAATCCACAAATGTAGAGATGAGATTTTTATTGTACAGTTTTTGATGTCTTAGGATCAACTTTAGATTCAGGATCTGTTCAGGGCAAGCTCTGTCCGGTCGAAAACCTGCTTGATATTCACCAATTTTAGGTTCTAACTGTCCCTGTGCACTGTCTAATGAACATTGAGATTGAATCTTGTAACAAACTGGGAGAAGAGATATCCCTCTGTGGTTGTTTACATCCGTTCTATCTCCTTTCTTATGTAGTGGATGGATTAGAGCATCTTTCCAATCTTCCGGAATCTGTTCAGTTCGCCAAACTTCTTGTAGAATTTTGGTTATTTCCTTGATTGTACCTGGACCAGCGGATTTTAAAAGTTCAGCAGTGATTCCCTCTTCGCCAGAAGCTTTGTTATTTTTAAATCACTTAATTTGACTAATTATTTCATCTTCATTCGGTGGTAATCAATCTGGGTTTATTTGTCCATGGTTTAGTGTTGGTAATCTGTTTAAGGGCTCAGGACAGCTTAGTAGTTCAAAATATTTCGCAAGTACTTTGCAATTGTCTTGGTTATATAGAGCTAATTGTCCGTTTTTCTCTTGAAAGCAAAGACTTTGGGGTTGATAGCCTGTTAATTTAGTTTTAAATGTTTTGTAAGAATTTCGGGTGTTATTTGTTTGGAAATCTTTTTCTATTTCATTAAGTTGATTGTTTTCATATTTTCTTTTAGTTTGTCTAATTAGCTTCGATGTTTCTTTCCTTACTTCCAAAAAGATTTTATAATTTATTGCTGTTTTTTGACTGTTCCACTCTTTAAATGTTTTACTTCGACTTAATACTGCTTGCTCGCAAACTTCATCCCACCACGCATGTTTTCTATTCTGTAAAGGGGCCAACTTGAAGGCTGTTTTAATATTTTTTTGTTTTAATTCTTGCCAGTTCTGTGCTGCTTGTTTATCAAGCTCTTCTGTTAGGATCGGTTTTATTTTCGTAGGGTCGAACTTTGGTATTAGCAGTCTCTTTTGAATAAGTTTTCGAGGTTTTAAGCTAAGTTTTATTCTAGTCAAGTAATGATCCGTGTCTATATTTGCTCCGTTCCTGACTTGAACGTTCAAAATATCTTTTTAATTGGGGTACAAAATGGCTACATGGTCAATTTGAAATTCACCCATATACGTATTTGAGCACCTCCAGGTCTTTTGTTTTGTTATTTTCTTCTTAAAATAGGTTCACATTATTTTTAGATTAAACTACGAACATAATTCAACCAATCTTCTGTCATTATGGTTAGTCCATTTATGAGCGGGGAAACCGCCGACTGTTTTTCTGTACTTTCTTTCTTTCCCTAGTTGGGCGTTGAGATCACCCAATAGGATTTTTACATAGTTAGAGGGAACTTTAGAACTAATCTTTTCCAGAATTTCCCAGGACTTATTTACTTTTTCAGGATTAGATTTATTTTCTTCGTTAACTGGGAGGTGTGCATTGATGTATAGTTGTTGTTAGCACACTTGAGGGATAGTGTTATAAGTCGATTATTTACTGGCTGGACATTAGTTATAGAACCAAGAATGGTTTTTGAGATAGCGAAAGCAACACCGAGATGTCTATTTTTGAGTATTCTTTTGTCCGTTTTACTTTTAAAAAGTCTGTAGTTGTCGAAGTCCAAGGTGGTTATCATCTGTCAACCTGGTTTCTTGCAGAGCTAAAATTTGGAGTTTTTGCTGATTCGATGTTCGCCCCAATTATTGGGCGCAGGAGAGAGTTGATATTTACCGTTCTAAAGAAACTTTTTGTTTTCGGTTTCAGACGTTGGCCAGATCTCCGACTCCCTCTGAAAAATTTTTCAATTAAGCCCGGATGCCCCAGAATCCGAAAGTCCGATTGTACTAGCAAAGCTGGCAGAGGATTGTTTACCTGCTGGGGTAACTTTGTAATTACTAGAGCGCTTCATCCTGTACTTAGAATTAAAGGTTTGAACTATGACGGTTTATAGGTTAGAACTGGAAAACCAAGAGGATCAAGAGACGAAACATATGTCCTCCAGTTGTAGGGATGGGTGGGGCTCGTCTCCATTCAAGCAACCAACAAAACGATAATCAATAGTTTCCGGCGGCGGTGGTTGTTCGATGGTGTTTGTTGAGTTTTTGCCCAGAAATTCGGTTTTCGTGCACACACAAATTCCGTTTTGGGCCACAATACCGCGATAATCAAAGAAAACAGTTAACATCACCTTAATTTTTAAACTCTGACGTGGTTTTTTCGATTTTGACTCAGTTAGAAGGCGCCATACCGAAGCTTGTTGACTGGTTTGCATGTCAGACTCGAATACCCATGTCTCATCACCAGTTACAATACGTTTTATGAATGTGAGGTCATAATTGACTTGTTCTAGCATGTCTTCAGCGACTTTTACGTGATTGAGTTTCTGAAGAAAATTCAGGTCTTTCGGCAACGCGTTTCATGCCCAAACAAAATCGCTTAAAATGGTACGCTTAATCGCTTAAATCGGTAAAATGGTAATGCAACATTTAAGACAAATTCTTTGTTTAATGTTTTTATCCGTTGTAAAAATCGCAAAACATACTTGAGATGAACTGACAAAATCGAGCACTGTAAACAAACTAAATGACAGAGGACGTTCAAACTCCGCGTCAGTATAGAGGATAGTTGTGTCAACTTAGCGATAAAAAGAATTTTAACAATCCCTTTAAGCGGGCTTTTCAAATGATCAATTCCCGGTACTTTTTTTACAGAATGTATAAGAAGAAGGACTGTGCAAATTACAGAGAAATTACCTTACTTAGTGTTGTATATAAGATACTGACCACTGATAATAAATAACAGTTTAATGAGGTATACAGAAGTAACAATTGGACGCTATCAATATGGCTTTAGGAGAGGCAGATCTACCATAGACGCCCTACATATAGAAGAGCAAATAATCGAAAAATCTCAGGAATATGTAATGGAATTACAAATTGTGTATATTGATTTCAAACAAGCTTTCAATAGTCTAAAACGGGGACAAGTAATTAAAGCTATGACGGACATAAAAACCGGGCAAGCTGATAAGATTAACATAAGTGACAATGAAAAATTTACAAGCAGTAGTTACAACAGCGGGAGGAGAAACAGAGGATTTTCAGATTAATTTAGGAGTGAGAGAGAGAGATGGGCTATCAACAACACTGTTTATATTAACACTGGATGCAGAGCTGGATGCAGCTAGCTGGATGCAGCTAGAATAAGCCTGGAAGAAGTAATCCAAAAAATTGGACAAGAAGCATTGAAAAGAGGCCTCACAATAAATCAAGGAAAAGCAAATATATGGAAAAAAGGAAAGAAAATAGAAGACTTACAACGATGATCGGTAAAAATACTAAATTACGTATTTGAAGTAATGGAAAACATTAAATATTTGGGAATAATAATAATAAATAGCAAACACGACAGAAACAGAGATTGATCACAGAGTACGTGTGGGACAAAGTGCCTATTATAAATTCAAAGGCATTATGAAATGCAAAAAACAAAAATGAAGGTATATAAAGCAGTTATTGGCCCTATGGTGACCTATGATGCCGAGATAATCAATCTAACAAGCTTGGAACAGGAAAAGTTACGAATATTCGAAAGAAAGATTGTAAGAATATATAGATTATAGAAAGTTGCAAAATATGAATACAGAAGATTAATGAATTTTCAAATAAAAACCATTTTGAAAGGAAAATATATAGTAAAGACTATAAAAGTACAAAGACTTCACTGGTTTGGCCATATAAAAAGAATGGAAGATAATAAAGTAGTAAAGAAAATTACAATGTGGAGACCAGATATTAATAGAGGAAGAGGAAGACCGAAGAGTAGGTGGGACGATCAGGTGCGGGACGACTTGAGGAAATTGGAAATACAAGCATGGTGGGAAAAGATACAGGACCGAGATACGTGGAAGATAATAACGGAAGGAGCAAAGACAAAAAATAGGATCTAGTAAGTCAAGAATAGAGGAACGTGGACTAACTCATAACAAGAAATGAGTTTCTAGAGCTCAAAAGAACTGAGCGACTACAATTCCTAATGGAATATATATATAATAATAATAATAATACTTTGCGGCGAGAAGTGCGGCGCCACACCACTTATGGTTACCGCAAATGCTGAAATTCTTCCTACGCAAACTAGATGCAGTTTGGGGACCACCAGTAGGTCCTCCGCCGTCTCTAGTCAATCTGACCAGCGCGTGAGATGGTCTAAAGAGATGATTGTCTCAATTATGCGCGCGTACTACAGAAGCACACAGGGTGGAGTTCGGGTTGAGGGATTCCGGAAAAGAATGTACCTAGAATGGAAAAAGATGTTTCCCCATAACACTTTTTCAGAACAATGAATCTGCAGTCAATATAATTCTATAATCCGCAGGGGAAATGTATTTTCAACCGCTGAATTGGATATCATCAAACACGAAGTAATTCAAGAATTACAAATCGATCCAAACAACATTGCAGGAAAATCTACATAACCAGATAGATATACAGAGATCCAACAACCAACAGAAAAAGATCCGAACGAGAACAATCCAACAAATTCTGCGAGCCAGATATCATCACAATCATTGTCTGTCCTAAGTGAGCTATATATAAATTTCAGAATGAAGTATGCAGGTGTCGATATGGAACAGAGACCCCGAGTCCCAAAAGTGAAAGGAAATGCTATATTCTATAATACCGTGAAGGCCATGGACAATCTGGTCGGAGAGGATCTAACGGAGGCTCCTTCATTGACCGGGGTCATTGAAATTGTTTATTGTGTCGCGTTGGCAGTCTGTTCGGCCCTTGGTATCGCAATTCACACAAGATCTGAAAAGTTGTAAACACAAACAAATACTACTGTATCAAAACAGACATTTAGTCCAGCATGGAAACGACGAATAGAAAACAAAATTGCGAAAGCTGGACGAGAGATAGGTCACCTTTGTGAATTTTTTAAAAACGGTGAGAAGAGCTCTAAAAAGACCAAGAAGTGTATTAGAGCAATAGCTAAAAGGATCAAAGTTCGTATATCATCCAAAGACTTTGATAAGAAAATAAAGCAAGAAAATGAATGTCTCAGACAGACAATAGCCGCATGGGGAGCTCGTATAATGCGATATAATGAATCCTCGAAGCGAAAAAAAACAAGGATTCTTATTTTGGACTAACCAGAAGAAGTTTTACCGTCTACTGGAACAATAAGAAAAAACAGAACAGCAACAAATACCAAACGAGGATACAATGATTAAGTATTGATCAAATATTTGGTCAGTTCCAAAAACCCACAATGAACAGGCCTATTGGATACATGAAGAAGAGGAAGCGAGACAAAACATAAAGGAAATGCCAGAAGTTATAATAACGGGAGGCGATATAAAAAAGGCAATCCAAAAAACGCTTAACTGGAAAGCGCCAGGTATCGATGGCATCCAAAATGTGTGGTGGAAGTATCTTGTTAGTAGTCATGGGACGCTGGCAAAGTTTTTTCAAGATTTAATAAAAGAGCAACAGAACATACCTGAATATATGACTATGGGAATGACATATATGCTATCAAAGCGACAGGACAGTTTAAATCCAAAAAATTATAGACCAATAACTTGTCTACCAACTCTCTACAAGATCCTTACCTCTATTATTTCATCCAAAATAAATGAGCATCTATTAGAAAATAGTCTTTTACCGCCTGAGCAGAATGGGTGCCGTAAAAGTAGCCAAGGTTGTAAGGAGTTACTTGTAATTAATGAGGTAATAACAGAGCAAGTACGGAAAAAATCCCACAATGTAACAATGGCGTGGATTGATTATACTACACCCGTGCCACACCCGTGGCTCCGGTATGCCCTTTCATTGTATGGGATTCATCCAACTTTAGTAAAATTTCTTTCCGCTTGTATGAATAAATGGAAAAGCCGCCTATATGTAAAGAATAATAATGCCTCGTACACCACTGGAGAGATACGAATACGCAGGGGAATATTTTAGGGGGATAGTTTAAGTCCTCTATGGTTCTGTATGGCTTTAACACCGTTAAGTAGAATGTTGAGAGAGTCCAGTCCAGTGTGATGAAGAGAAATCCAGACATTCAGATATCACATCAATTCTGGACGATCTAATAATCTTCAAAGTGAAATAGAGCTTGTCAAAAGTTTTAGCGATACCATCTGCATGGAGTTTGGCCTTGATAAGTGTGCAGTTGTCCATGTCCGCAAGGGCAGGTATTGGAACATACAGAAAACATGCAATTAAATGGAGATATAGTTATTCGTAGTCGCGATAGTGGAGAAAATCCACTCCAAGTATCTTGGTATGATACAGTTGTTAGAAATATGTCATATAACAGCTAGGGAAATGATTATAAATAGAGTCATAACTAGAGTTGAAAGAATATGTAAATCTTTGATCAGCACCAGAAATAAAATATTGGCAATCAACACCTGGGCTTTGCCTGTGGCTGCTTATACATTTGGTGTAATAAAGTGGTCTGACACCTCTCTGAAAGCATTTGATCAAAAAAATAAGAACCAAATTAACAAAACATCGTATGCATCACCCAAGAAGTTCCATCGAGCGGCTGTATTTGTCTCGACATATGGGAAGAAGAGGCTTACAGAACGTAGAAGTAATGTGCCGTCAACAGGAGGATCGGCTAAGATCCTATTTTCTCAGCTAAAATAGTAATCGTCATAAAGCTGCCTGTACACTGGATGATAATTATGGTCCCTTCCGTCTAGCACAAGCAACTAATGAGGCAAGCCATATAACTTCCCAGGGGCGTATTTCAGTTTGGAAAGGAAAGGAGCTCCATGGTCGCTTTGCAGCTCTCCTCGATTCTGAACACATTAATAAATAATACTCTACCGAATGGCTAAGAAAATCGGGACTTTATGGAGAGACGGAGGGTTTCCTATGTGCTATCCAAGATCAGGTCGAAAGTACCAGGGCATATAAAAAACATTTATTAGGACAAAATATCGATCCAAAATGTCGCTTATGTAAACAAGATTTAGAATCAATACAGCATATAAGCGGTGGGTGTCCTGCGTTGGCTCAAACAGACTATATGCAGAGGCATAACAACATTGCTAAGGTGATACATCAAGCATTATTGAAAAAATATGGTCTGTTGGACGTAGAGATACCTTATTATAAGTGGAAACCAGAACAGGTGTATATAAGTGAAACTGTAAAGATTTTGTGGGATACGGCAATAATTACTGATCGGACGGTGGAAGCTAATTGGCCCGATATTATTATAATCGACACAAAGGCTCGCAAAGGACTTATTATCGATTTGGCGGTACCGTTGGACCACAATTTGACCAAGACCATTGCCGAGAAAAAACGAAAATATCAACCGTTAGCTGTAGAACTAACAGACATGTACAAACTCAGATATGTCGATATTATACCAGTAGTAATGTCTTCAAATAGGATGATAACAAACGACTGGAAAATCGCCAAAGACAAGCTTGAATTACATGATAGACATTATATGGCAGTCACTCAGAAAGCTGCTTTACTGGGTACAGGAAATATAGTCAGAAAATGTTTAAGCTTGCATTGAGCCTCGGCTGAACCCTCTTGTTTAGTGCAAACATTGTAGTCTTGGGTTACAAACCCCCGCTACCGTGGATATGAATAAAATATAAGATGAACATAATAATACTTGTATTGCAGTACATTTAACAATGATCAATACAGAAAATAGCAATATATTACAATATAATTGAAAGTTCATATAAAATCACTGCAAAAGCACCGAGGTAGCAGAAGTACTGATTTAGAAACCTCAGCCCTAATTCTTATTTAACCTATAGTACACATAGACTAAGCTATATTACATGTAATAATCTTATAGGCAATAAGTGAAAATTTAAAAATATATTGTTATTCATATACAATCAAATAAGAAACACAACAAAAAAAAGGTGTCATGGCAATACAGGCACAGACAAAATCATTAATCATTAAGACAGGCATGTTGCTTCCAATTGCTTTTCATATAAGTAGTTGTAGTAAGATTTTTTAAATCGAACAGGTTTAAAGTATTTATACTCCTGAGGTATATTGTTGTAAAAATTATATATATTATATGAAAACGACTTCGTAAATTGCGCAAAGCAAAACATAAGTGGAGATAATAGACCCCAAAATCTAGTATTCAAACTGTGCTCATCCGATCGAAATCTAATCTTATTATAGAGATATGGAGGACTTTTGCACCATAATATCGAATGAAATAAACAGCCCGCGTGGAGTTGCCTTCTATATAACATAGATAAACATTTCAATGACACCAGCTTATGTGATACAGGTTGAAACTTCCATATTCCATATGAATACCACAAACAAGATTTCTGCAATCGCTCAATCGTCTTACCATCAACTGTGCTTAAAAATGACCCATAAAGCACATCACAGTAATTGATATGACTTAAAACAGTTACTTCCGAGAGTCTCAGATTCAAACTGGTAGTAAGGACATGTCTGTGGGGAAATAGTTTCCTTAAACCCGCATAAGCTATTTTGAGTTTAGATGTTATAAAATTGCTAAATTTTAAGTCAGCGTCTATCTCCATTCCGAAACTCCTGGCACTGTGCACATTCTGCAATACAATATTACCAACCGTTATAATCATTTCCTGCTCTATCCTATGTCGATCCTTACCAAATGCCATAACTCAACATTTTGCTAAATTTATTGTCAATTGATGTCTGTCCGAGAACGCTGTTAGCTCTACAATATCTTCGTTAATCAAGACATTAGCATTATGAAAGTCATAAGACAGGAATATAGTAACTGTATATCATCAGCATATATATAAGGAGTACAATATTTTAAGCTTTTAGAAATGGCACATGTATAGATGCAGAACAGTAGAGGCCCCAGAACTGAGCCTTGTGCAACTCCACAGTTGCTATGCCCTCTTAAAAATAACACCCATAAGTTCAATGTTAACTCTATCAAATGCTTTAGAGTAATCTAATAGCACTAGTATAGATGTTCTACCGATATCATTATTTCTTACTATATCATCAATTAGATCCAGCAAAGCAGTAGTGCAACTATATCCTTTACGGAAACCAGACTGCCTCAAAGGAAGAATGTTATATTCATTAATATGCTTGGTTAACTGCTCAGCCAATATTTTTTCCAAGAGCTTTGACAGTGTTGGCAAGATCGATATTGGCCTAATATCATTAAAGGATGTTATAATTGGTTTTTTGGAAATGGTATTATTATTAGATATTTTCCATATATCCGGAAAAGTACCCTCCAGCAAACATGAATTAATAATGTGCACCAATACTGGAAGAATACATGGGCAACACTTACGAATAATTTCAATATTTATCCCATCAGTTCCAGCTGCGTTAGTCTTCATTGTTTGTAAATGTTTGGAAACAGTATATTCGTCGACAACGGTAAAATTAAACGATTCTTTTAAATTATTATTATAAAAGTTTAATAATTCCAAATCTGGTGACAGAATAGCAGCTGTTTTAGCAGCTGAAGCAGCTGTTTTAGTAGCTGAATATCTGTACCACTGCTTAACGTATCCGGAAAGGATGCACTTTTTTTAGACTTATATATCTCTAATTTCTCGAGGACTTCCAACAATTTTTGCTAGTGCTACCATAAGATTTTACACAAAAATCTAAATAACTCTGTTTTTCTCGCTTTATTGCACCTGTTGTAACGTTCTTAATTGTTTTATGACATTTCCATGCTTCTGGAGTCTTTCCAACTTTATACCTATGAAACGCCTTGTTTTTCATATCGACTAACTTTTTTATAACTGGAGTAAACCATGGACTGACTTTCTTAATACTGCACTCCCTAATAGGACCAATGGTGTCAAATAATTCAATTATTAGATTATTAAAATATAATACTTTTAAATTCAAATCATGCTGAAAAAAAACCAACTGTAAAGGTCAACTGTAAAAGTTCATTTAATAAATTCATGTCTACATTCTTTAGGCATCACGATTTAATTGTTTTTATTGTCGATTTTTCAATATTCTGTTTATGACTACAAAAAACAGGCTGATGATCAGATGAATTGTAAACAGATTCCGTACCCGATATGCAACAATTCATCTCTTCCGACATTATGATTAAATCTATTAGTGTGGCAGTTTTATCTGTTATGCGAGTAGGTGAATTAATGTGCTGCTTAAGACCAAAACTTTCCAGAGCCATGTTAAACCTGCTTGTCATACTATCATCACAATTTATTATATTAATTCACCGCCACAGACAACCGCATCACACAGTGTTACGCAATTGGAAATACTATCTTCAAATATATTCAAAAAATCAATGAAACTAGTATTCGGTGGTCTATATACAGCACTAAAGTCATACATAACCCTATTCAATTTTAATCCCAGCCATAACAGTTCAAATGAAGGTTCCGCACTTCCATACAATACCTTACAATAAAATTTGGACTTAATATAAATTGCAACACCGCCACCATGTGTAGACCTATCCTGTCTGAACAATTTGTAACCCTCAATATGCAGTAAATTATCACTGAAGTTAGATAACAATCGTGTTTCACATAAACCCATTTTCATCAAATTTACCAGGCCAGCCAAGCATAGTTGCTATACCTACCAGGCAAAGTTGCTATATTATAAAAAGCATAACATATCCGATGCACCTCCATCACCCCACACCAAATACAAATATAACTATAGAAAAAGAAAAAACAAAACAAAACATAAATATAATGCTGCCATATAAGGAAAATAATCTTAAAAGAAAACAATTAAAATACCTATCAAAAGTTAAAATTTACGGCCATCGGTCTTTACTTACAATATGTTAATATCCTCAGCGGTTATAATGGTGTCAATCTTATCTTTAACATTAGCAAACACTCGTCCATCTCTGGTCCAGGTATTACGAATGCCAAATTTCATTTTTGCCAACGAGTATAATTCATAGCGCTTCTTCTACCATAATCATCTTAGTACCCTTAAGCTTCCTTTTGTTACGAAAAATATGGTTACGTGCCTTTATTGAACCGTTTTTGAAGAAAGGCACCTAATAACAAATTATCAGTTTGGTTTTAGAGAGCCATTCAATCATAGATCAGGTATACAGATAACTAATGTAATAAGCACTAAAAAACAAAGAAGTCTGCTGAGCTATCAAGTATGACAAAGTACGATATGATGAGCTAAAATAGAAGCTGAATATGCTTCTTCCACAAAAGTATTCTGAATTATTAGAGTCTTGCATATCAGACAGATTATTCAGAGTAAAGCTGGAAGAAGCATATACAGAGTTGAAAGAAATTGAGGCAGGAGTGCTACAATGAAGCCTATACTGTACCTAATCCACACAAGTGATATTTCACAACTAGAATAAAATACAATAGCCACATTTGTAGACGATACTGCTCTCCTAGCGGTAGGCAAAGATCATGAAGAGGCTGCAAATAAGCTTCAAATATCATTTAAACAAATAAACAACTGGGCCAAAAGATGGCGTATCAAACTGAACAAGACCAATTCTGTACACATCAATTTCACTAATAAAAAGAACAATATAAAAATAATAACGAACAACGAATTCCAATTAATACAAATAATGCCCGGATTCCCTATGCAAACTCTGCAAAATACCTAGGCATCACATTAGATGCAAAACTTCGCTGGAAAGTTCATGTCAAAAACAAAAGAGGAGAGCTTGATATAAGGTACAAGAAAATGTATTGGCTACTTAGTAGATACTCCAGCCTATCTACCTATAACAAAATACTATTGTATAAACAGATCCTCAAACTAGTGTGGACCTATGACTTACAGCTCTGGAGCTGTGCCAGCAAGAGTAATATTATCCAGAGATTCCAGAACAAAGTACTGAGGAACATCGACAATGCGCCATGGTACATTAGAAATAGTGATCTCCAGATTGACACAGTTGACCAGACTGTTACCAAATTCGCACACAGTCTGGAACAAAGGCTCAATCAACACGTGAACGTTGAGGCAATCCAAGCAGAGTGATTATACTGGTGGAAAACAGAGAATAGTCCGTTTGTGCATTACACATTAGTTTAATGTAAATAAGTTATTAGACTCTAAAGTATTTTAGGGAGTAAGACCTTTAAATTTAAGTTTTCGATGCAGCAATTCAAGTTAGAATATAAATACTTATTGATCTACATTAGATCAGATTGTAATATCAGTAAATATACTTTGGGCTATTTATTGAAAGAAAAAAAATATTGGTTACCAATGTACACTGGGCTAATTGAAAATTTCCCGAAGCGGAAATGATGAAACAAGCTTATAATTGATAAAATTACTTTATTCTTCCGTATATTCTCCATTAAGCTCAATATATTTTTTCCGGCAGTTCTCCAATTCATTTATTCCATCTCTGAAGTGATTTTCTGGAAGTCCTTCAAAATACTGATCTACGGCTGCTACAATTTCTTCATTTGATGAAAACTGCTTGCCGCGTAGGAGTTTTTTGAGGTTTGGGAACAGATGGAAGTCAGAAGGAGCCAGATCTGGTAAATATGGTAGATGTTCCAATAATGCATATATTTGTTTCCTTTATTTGGGTTTTTCACCACTATCTAAAACTCAAAAAATATCAAAAATACCTGTTCTTATTTAAAGAAAAAATCACTGGGTAAAAACAAAAAACCAAACGAAGACAAATTTCTCAGTGATTCTTTTTTGTAATAAATTTGCCTAACGAACAAAATTTTAAAGATATAAAAATGTTATAAAAAATTTTACAAACTTTTAACGTTAACGTTTCGAATTGTACTCTCCCCCCGTTTTCAAAACTAAACTAAAAAATAAATTATATTAATTTGTAATATATATAAAGTGAAAGTAAATATATTTTTTTGTATATGTCAACGATACTTACATTGACAACAATAGATTTTCATGACAGTGACATACTACTAAAATATATATATAAGTAATGTTTACTGTGTGATTGTTTATTGTACTGATTGTGTATTCAAATATTTAAATGTGTTTAATTGTATTCTTTAGAATCGGAAACCATATTGAATTGAAATCTACCGAAGGCATAGCAATACAGTTATTTTTATTTAAATGAATTATAGCGGTTTCTTTTAATCTTCTGTATTTTGTTACCGATTCTTTTAATACCGTTTTGGAATTATTCCAATTGATTTTATGACCCGATTCCCATGCGTGTAAATTCACGTTTGTGTTTATATAATGTATTGTAAATTTGTCTCTTTATTTTTAATGTTGGAACTGTAGGTATTTTAGTGTAATTTCCCTCATCAATTAAAGTTTTAATTTTGTTATTATATTCTGTAGTGTCCAAAGTAACTGTGGTTTTACCTTTGTCTGATGGCAATATTTTAACAGATATGTCTTTTTTGAATTTATATATAGCTAACCTTTCCTCGTGGTATAAATTTGATTTGATTTTAAATTGTTTTATTAATAATTATTTAATAATTTTTTATAATTATCAATTTAATTAATTATAATTTTTTAACAATTATTTATGTATTTTTGATATTTTTTGAGTTTTAGATAGTGGCGAAAAACCCAAATAAAGGAAAAAAATATATGAACACGCCACAATCATTCAGACATTATTCCAATAATTCATAATGTAACTCCTTCAATTTGACCATTGAGCACCTCTGTGAGCAGGTGCAATGTCTTGAAAAAAATGATTTTTTTTCTTTGCTAAAGCAGGTCCTTTCTCACGAATTTCTTCATTCAATTAGCCGGCCGCGGTGGTCTGGTGGGTTAGTCGCCTGCCTGGCAATCCAAAGATAGAGGATTCAATTCCATCGATCGGATGGGTGTTTTTTTTTTAATTCTTTTGTCCGTCTTACTTCCTACCCTACACACACACTTATATACACACACACGCCCACACATATCTACACCTAAATGTCTGTGATTGTTTCTAGGCAAGAGTGTAAAATCGAAAAAAACGAATTACCCCTCAGTCACGCCAGTTAAAGGCTGGGTAAGGCCGAATGCCTTCTGAGAAATGTTCTACGTTGGTCACTCGCCAGTCGGTAGGCTTACTGATGGACTTATGGGTACGCACATAACCAAGGGTTTATAGCCTGAGGGGGGTGCTAGCCTGGGTTGATCGGTAGCTGATGACCGTGGTTCGGAACCCACGTTAAACTGTAGGTCAGGTCGCTAAATAGCCTAAGATGCTGATGCGCCTCTAACCTTAAGCCATTTCCTTTCCTTTCCTTTCTTCATCCAATTAATCCAAAAAGTTTGAGTAACACTGTCCTTTTATTGTTTTACCGATTTAAAGGTAGTCAATTAAGAAAATGTTTTTCACATCCCAAAAAATTAATGCCATAACCCTCTTGGTCGATTTTGACCTCTTTGGCTGCTTTGGAGCTGAACAACCGGGTTCAATCCACTGTGCGATTTGTTGTCCCACTTCAGGATCATATTGGTAAACCAATGTCTTATCCATAGTTACAAAACGATCTTTAAAATATATTTTATTCTTTGGAAAAAGATGCAAATGTTGGTTAGAAAGTTTTACTCGAAGTCGTTTTTGATCAGAATTTAACAAATGCGGCACCCACTTAGTTTTCTAGTTCTTTCTAGTTTTCTTAGCACATAGCTTTCTCAAGTCCAATTCATTTTTCAAAATATGAAACGCCAATTCTCTGTTACAGACTACATTTAATATTTTACTATGAATTTCCATTGCCTTTAAACCTATTTTTTTAAATAATTTAAACACTGCACGGTGCAAGATTTTCTATTTGAAAAAATAACACTGATACTTTTACTTTAAGCTGCTGTTTTTGTACGAATAAATTGGCAGATCCACTTGAAACTTTACATATGTTCCTATGAAAGATGAAACTTCGAAATGTAATAGATTGTATAGTTCTTTTACTACTCTATAAGTGTCACTCCACAAACTTTTCAATTAGCCTAGGACTTATTAATAGTTGTTTCATATTTTATCAAAGTCAACTAAACTTTTCAGCTTTCCTAATGTTATAATTCTATTTGAAACAAATAAAAAACATTAGAAAAGAATAACAAAACATAATAATTTTTATTTTTTTTATAATTTCTATAATGTGTCAAACATTTTAACATATATAAATATTCACTATTTTATAAAACAAAATAAAATTATTAGCTTATTCAGCATCGCCAATCTATGAATTGTCAAACATATAGAAAGTATGTTCTTGAATTTAATTATACCATAATTGGAACAAACCTTTCATAAAACGTTAGGGAAACCCGACGACAGCAAAGCCCTATTAGCGCAAGCTAATTCCGAACAGCGTCAAATTGAAATGTTCATTCATTCATGCTTAAATTCCAATTATTTAATGGCTGAAGCTATTAATACTGGCTTATTCACAGTGTTAATGGGTTTACTGGACGATGCAGTAGGAACAAAACTACCTCAATTTTAAAAACATAGAGGAATATTCGGGAACATGTTGGTAACGTCAAAGGATGTTAGAAAACCGTTTTTTTGATATAGATGGTTTGCTAAGCTTTTTTGTAAGGACCACCGAGATGTTTACTGAATGTTTTGGCGAGAAATTTGTTATGTTTTTGAAAATAGTATTTAAGTAAAATGCTCGAATTGGTAGAGCTATTTGTGTACGAAACTACCGGTCTCTTTAGAAAGTTTTCGTTATGAATTTTAATCAAACCATAACAGTTTGGGAGAAGTAGGATTCATATTGACTATTTTATATTTATCTTCGTTTAACAAAATCGTGTTTATATTTTTTATTGTTGGTATTAACCAGTGGCGGCTCGTGAGAGAGGGAGTTGGGGCGCCGCCCTTCCAGCATTTATCACAGTAAACAATTTTTCAGAGCAAAACACCATATTTTATTTCCGTTCAGTTTCTTTTCTTTAACTCATTTTATAATATTATTAAAAATTAAAATCTTCAAATGTAGAAGAACGTGTGTCGATCCATCACACCAAATAATGTGCCTCTCGCCACTATTTACATCGTTGGTCGGACGTTTACCTCTAGCGACCATATCTAGCCACGTTATCTTATATTTAATATTAATATTAATTTAGTAGATTTAAATTCAATATGGTTCCCGATTCTTAAGAATACAATCAAACACATTTAAATATTTGAATACACAATCACACAGTAAACATTACCTATATATATTTTTTGGTATTATGTCACTGTTAGGAAAATCTATTGTTGTCAATGTAAATATCGTTGACATACACAAAAAAAATATATTTACTTTCACTCATTACTTTATATATTACAAATTAATATAATTTATTTTTTAATTTAGTTTTGAAAACGAGGGGAGAGTACCCTCCGAAACGTTAACGTTAAAAGTTTGTAAAATTTTTTATAACATTTTTATATCTTTAAAATTTTGTTCGTTAGGCAAATTTCTTACAAAAAAGAATCACTGAAAAATTTGTCTCCATTTGGTTTTTTGCTTTTACCTACTGATTGTTTCTTCACATAAGAACAGGTATTTTTGATATTTGTTTGAGTTTTAGATAGTGGCGAAAAACCCAACAGAAGGAAAAAAATATATGAACACGCCACAATCATTCAGACATTACTTAGATTACAGGTATGGGTCTGAGATATGTTTTTTATTTAGATATTTAGAAAGTAAATATATTAAACTACAACATTCTGAAAACTGCTTAACATTTCTTTACAAATGTAAATATTGTGACATAATACCAAAAGGTTTACGTTTACGTACACCTTATAACACAAACAGAAGCATATATATTTTACATAGGGCTAGTTTAGCACTTTTAAGAGATTGCATCCAACATCACATATACACTAAACAACAATTAAAGAGTGACATTGATAATACATTACAACAAATATACGAAAAAGTAACTGAAGTACATTTTAATCACATTTATAATAACGTCTATTCCAGTTACATATATCACTTCAATATCCAAAAAAATACTCAAATTAAGAAATTTAAAAATTTAATTATTGAAAAACATGGAACACATTAATACACATACAGACAAAAATTTAATTAATAAAACTGTAGTTAACCTTTCAAATAAAATATTATCTGATTCTGAAAAGTATGTACTTTCTAAAGAACTAAATTTTAATGTTACATCGAAAGTTATTCCTAAATTAGACCTTATTTCGGCAGTACAGTCTGTTGCTCAAAAATTACCTTTGGAAAGTGCAAATGAATACAGAATTAGGTTAAAACTTATCGTAGAAAAACAATTTAAAATGAAATCAAATTTATACCATGAGGAAAGGTTAGCTATAGATAAATTAAAAAAAGACACATCTTTTAAAATATTGCCATCAGACAAAGGTAACGCCACAGTTATTCTGGGCACTACAGAGTATAATAACAAAATTAACACTTTAATTGATGAGGGAAATTACACTAAAATACCTACAATTCAACATTTAAAATAGAGAGACAAATTTACAATAGATTATATAAACACAAACGTGTATTTACAGATCTAGAAAGATCACAACTTACACCGCATTATAGTAAACCACCTCATTTCTATGGTCTACCAAAAATACACAAAACTAATATACCACTTCGCCCTATTTAGTGGTATAGATTCCCCATGTTATAAACTAGCAAAATTTTTATTAAACATTTTAAATCCACTTTCGGGTAGAACAAATTCATATATTAAAAATACCTCAGATTTTTTAGATAAAATTTCGAACATTAAAATTACAAACAAAAATTTAATGGTTAATTTTGATGTGGTGAGTTTATTTACTAATAGTAGGTTAATAAATAACTTTTAATAGTTAGAAAGAGATTAGAACATGACACAACATTAAAAGACCGCACTAAACTAAACGTAAATACAATTTTGGAATTATTAACTCTGTGCTTAAAAACCACATATTTTCAATTAGAAAATGATTATTATCAACAAAATTTCGGTATGGCAATGGGTTCTTCTCTTTCTCCTTTGATGAGTAATATCTTTATGGAGGAACTCGAGAACGACATATTAAATAAATCTCTTAAAAATCCATTAATATGGCTTAGATATGTTGATGATATTTTTGCTATATGGCAACATAGCTTTGACGATCTAAATATTTTTTTGCAAGATATAAATTCTCGAGAGCCTACAATTAAGTTTATTTTAGAGATGGAGAAGGAGAATAAATTGCCATTCCTCGACACTTTAATATTAAAACAAAACAACACATTAAAAACCACAGTTTACCGAAAACTGACAATCACAGATAGGTATCTCAATTTCTTTTCAAATCACTCAAAATCGGTCAAAATAGGAGTAATTAAAAGTTTATATGACAGAGCAGAACTTGTTTATACCGACAGTAATACACTACAAAAAGAAACAAATCACTTAAAAGACATTTTAATAAAAAACAATTACCAAAAAATTTTATAGATAAATCGTTTAAAAATTTACTAGACAAAACAGACAAGTTTTTAATAACAATAATAACAACTCTGAAACAATTAACCTCACAATTCTTTATATCTGCGGTAATTCTGACACAATTAAAAGAGTAGGAAAATCCCCCTTCTTAGAAAGGGAGATTTTAATAAATCTAGAATTTGTCAACATGCATGGGAATCGGGTCATAAAATCAATTGGAATAATTCCAAAACGGTATTAAAACAATCGGTAACAAAATACAGAAGATTAAAAGAAACCGCTATAATTAATTTAAATAAAAATAACTGTATTGCTATGCCTTCGGTAGATTTAAATTCAATATGGTTCCCGATTCTTAAGAATACAATTAAACACATTTAAATATTTGAATACACAATCAGTACAATAAACAATCACACAGTAAACATTACTTATATATATATTTTTTTTGGTAGTATGTCACTATCATGAAAATATATTGTTGTCAATGTAAACATCGTTGACATATACAAAAAAAAAATATATTTACTTTCACTCATTACTTTATATATTATAAATTAATATAATTTATTTTTTAGTTTAGTTTTGAAAACGGAGGGAGAGTACCCTCCGAAACGTTAACGTTAAAAGTTTGTACAATTTTTTATAACATTTTTATATCTTTAAAATTTTGTTTGTTAGGCAAATTTCTTACAAAAAAGAATCACTGAGAAATTTGTCTCCATTTGGTTTTTTGTTTTTACCCAGTGATTCTTTCTTTCCATAAGAACAGGTATTTTTGATATTTTTTGAGTTTTAGATAGTGGCAAAAAACCCAAATAAAGGAAAAAAATACACGTTACCTTATCTCGTCGTTTGTGTTATCGTATAATAGCGCATCGGTAATTAGTTTTAAAGGCTGATTTGACGGGTACGGAGCGTTTGATATGTCTCGCGTCGCGCATTTCGTTCGCCTCGAGACTACTTGTTCTTGTACAACGAGTAGTAGTTTTTAAAAAAATATAATCAACTTTTAATTGCAAACATGAACGTGTCTGATTTAAAACAGTTAATAATGGCTAATTTCAGTTTGGAGAAGAAAGTTCAATTAAACACTAACGGACGTCGTCCCACGCCCATGTTGAATTTGAGTCAAGTTGTGACTATGTGGTTGTGACTATGTCATTTTGTGACTATGTGGTTGTGAAGACACTAATTCTCTGTTTTGTTTTCTGTGTTTATTGTTTGCTGGTGAGCAGCAATGGACTCGCGAAGGAGTGAGGGATCTAAAACATTTGTTAGACAAAATTAAAAAGCACGAGAAAGCATCTAAACATAAAAGCAACCTAGTGAGCTTCCAGTTGTTGGACAAAGTAAACATTGGTTGGTACTTTCGAAGGTCATTGACATTTTGATATTTTGTAGTCAACATAACCTTCTTCTTCGAGGGCACGACGAAAAAAATTATTCGTTTAAAAGGGGCGTGTTTCTAGGAATAATAAAGTACAATACAAAAATTGATTCTATATTAGAAAAACATATGAATGACTCGAAAATGTTTAAAGGGACTTCCAAAAGCATTCAGAACGAATTACTGCAGTGTATGTTGGAAATATGCCGTCAACATATTGTGAAAGCAATTGAAAAATCATCTTTTACTGCAATAATGGCTGATGATATCACTGACATTTCGGTTCAAACGCAAATGGATTTAGTGTTCCGATAGAGTTAAATAGTTGCATTTTTGAACCATTTTGGTCGTTTTCAAATCCACCAGGACAAGATACTGAGCAGCTTTCGGAATGCATTTTGCAACAATTAGAACCTATTCTTAGAACTTTCCCAGATAAATTAATAGCTCGAAGCTATGATGGAGCTGCTGTTATGCGTGGTCATTTAGCAGGTGTGAATGCAAAAGTAAAATACTTTTCACTTTTTATATTGCTATGCTCATCAGCTTAATAAATTGCTGGAGCAAGTTGTTTCAAGCACACCAAGTTTGAGAATTTCGATTTCCACTTTTTTTACACATTCGCCGCATGCGAACCGCTGCAGTACGACGAATTTGTGACAAACGAATACCCAGATCATCACAAACACGTTGGACTTTTCAATTCCATACAATAGCCATGATTTTTAGGTTTAAAGAAGAAATTCAGACATGTTTTGAGGATATCCAACAAGGGGAAACAAAAAAATATAATGCAGAAACTAACTTGCAAGTCGCTGGGTTCCTCAAATGATTTGAGGATGATATTTTTTTGTTTTGGTTAAATTTTTTTGTAAAGGTTATGCCACATGTAGATATTTTGTATGATCAATTACACTTAACTCAAAGAGATACTTTAAAAATTCAAATGCCAATAGAATATTTTGAACAAAAAATTAGGATTAGTCCTAATTTTAAATTAAGTCCAAATTTTAAAAACGCCATGGAACCCACCCAGAGATTATAAGTTTCCTATTTCCACAAAACGAAACTTGCGCTTTCAATTGAAATGGTTGGAGAGATTCCCCTGGTTGCCATATTCGGAATATAAAAGTGGAACATACTCCACAGTTTGCGTGGTAATGGGACGTTCGCTTGATGAAGGTAAAGGCGGTCATCAAAGGATCGGCCAGTTGGTAACCGAACCTTTTTGTAAGTGGAAAAATGGCCTAGAAATATTTGAAGCTCATGCGAAATCGGGATATCACAAGCGAAATTCAGAACTGGCAGATAACTTTCTAAAAGTAATGTCTTCGCAGGCTTTTTCGGTCACTGAACAGCTGTCTTTGAATACTTCACAGAAGAATGCCCTGTACACAAGCCCTCAGATCCAAAACGAAATAATTGAAATTTGTGGTGAATTAATTCAAAATAAAATAATTGAAGAAGTAAAGAAAGCCAAACTATTTGCGATTCTGGCTGATGAAACCACCGACATCGGACGTGTAGAGCCAGTCTCGTTATGTCTTCGATATGTTGATTTTACAGATAATAAACACCATATACTTAAAAAGATGTTTCTTGAGTACATTCCAACGGCCGATGTTTCAGGATCCGGTCTCGCAAATCTTATTATTACAGCTCTGAAAATGCATGAACTTGAATGTTCTCATGTGGTTGGTCAAGGTTTCGATGGGGCTGCAGCTATGAGTGGGTATTTGCACGGTGCCCAAGCTTATGTTCGCCAAGAATGTCCTCTTGCTCTTTATGTACACTGTAGTGCACACTCTCTCAACCTTGCTATTGCTGATTCATGTTCATTAGCAAATGTACGAAATTGCATTGGGATTGTGCAGTCTGTTAGTTCCTACTTTCGACATTCTGCTCAACGCACTGATTTGTTGAAAGAAAAAATTCAGGAGCTACTACCCGTCGGTAACCAAAAAAGCTTGCTCTCAATGTGTGAAATACGGTGGGTCCACAAACATGAAGCTATTATAAGATTCAGGGAAATTTATTCAACGATTGTGAATGCTCTCGAAGAACTCCAATTTAATCACAATAAGGAAACATCGCAACAAGCCGCCCAATTGCTAAGTACGCTTCGATTTTCGGATTTTGTGATGTGTTTAGTAATTCTTCAAAAAGTTATGAGCTATACATTGTCGCTATCAAAACAATTACAGACAATTGACATCGATCTTATCACGGCATTCAAACATGTAGATGATGTTATTAATGTCTTACAACTCCTGAGAAACAACACTGACGTCGAATATCTTCATCTCTGTGAAGACGCAAAGATTTTACTGGTAGAAAATGGTGGTATACTGCGAATGCCACGCGTCGTCGGAAGACAATTAAATAGACCGAACATTCCTGCATTGGATGTATGCACGTATTACAAAATTAATTTGTTCATTCCATTTCTTGATCATACAATTCAACAATTGGTTGAAAGGTTTACCAAACATCGTAAAGTAGTATCAGCATTATCTGGTGTGCTACCTTCAAATTTTACTGCCAATTCTGAAATTGAAGAAGTAATTTCCATGTCCTCGTCACTGCTTCCCGAAAGCAACATATTAGTGGTTAAAGCAGAATTTGAAGTATGGAAAACAGTGATGACAAGTATCTCGCCTACCCCGAAATCTAGTTTGGAATGCCTAGATATGTGCGATATAAACCTATATCCTAATATTTACACATTACTACAAATATTGGCTACCATTCCTGTATCCACTGCTACCCCAGAAAGGTCTTTCTCGAGCCTAAGGAGACTGAAAAACTATTTACGAAACACTACAAGTGAAAACAGACTTAATGGTTTGGCTCTCATGAACATTCACTGGAACAGAAATTCAGGCAGATGAAGTAGTGGATATATTTAAAAGAAAAAGCCGAAGATTTCTTCTTTAATGGTTTTAGATTTAGCGCAGAGGAACGAAATTAATTGAACCATTTCATTTAAAGTTAAGAACTTTATAAATATGTCGTAATTTTTCCGATGAATATATAGATATTAAATTTCATGTAAGTATATTTTTGTTGTTTTATTTACTTCAAACTAAACTCCCCCGAAACTAAATCCTGGCTACGCCCGTGATATAATAACTCTTCAAATTAATGAGCGTTTCAAATTCATGAACCATCTTTCAGGGGCAAGACTTTTCTTATTTGATATTTATCGAGAATATCAAAAAGCATTTCCAGTTTTTCTGTCGATAGAAAAAGATTTGAAGACCGATTTTTTTTGTTTAAGATCACAGCTCACAGATCACAGCCGAAACCGAAAGGTACTTTTCGACTTTGAACTTAATTAAAATATATTTAAGAAATTCAGTTGGGAAATATAGACTAAATGTTTTAGGCATGCAGTGGCGTGCTAGCTATATATCCCCTGCCACCCTATATAACTATAGGGTGGCAGGGCTAGCAAAATGCCACGGCCCCACAAACCGACGGGGCCCCCTATCCGAGAGGCCGCGAGCTCAGAAGTAATCAACATTTTTAACAAAATTTAGTAAAGATTATAAATTTTATATAAGTACTTAAAATCAATTAAAGTTAGACACAACTAAAGACCATAGACAAATTCAAATAAATTATTGAGATTTAAACGCATTCATAAGAAAAGTATGTCGATCAATTTTAGAACGCATCCATTGGTTGTTTCATTTTTTGTCGAGGTACTTTGGTACCGCGGACCAGCTAGTGATGCTGGGGGAATTCCGGCATTTTGGCATCGTGGCGCTGGCGAGCTAGCGACGCCCGATGTTAAGGCAATCACGGATTTCTATTTTTTTAGGTACGGAGGGCTCTACTACGCATTCTTCGTTTGATTGTTATCACAATTGCTCATTTGTATCTTTGATTTTTCGTAGTTTTTGTTTTATTGAATCTGCAAATAGAGGCAAAGTAGAGTTAATTGTGAAAGTTAGATATCAACAATTTTCTAATTCTAGAAAATATCTAAGTGGGAGCGAAAAACGAAAGAGAAAAGGGGAGTCTGATGAAAAAATAAAAAGTTACCTAAAATTAGTCAGTAGTTTAAGAATGATGACTTTATTGATGAAAAAGCGAGTGAACAGTGTTCCGAAAGGGGACGTAACTCCAACTGGACTTATATCCAGATCCAGAACAACCACAACAGGGTACAAGCAAAAATCAAAGTGAATCTTGAATTGATTCGTGAACATATATTACTGATAAGGGTCATTTTAAAGAAATAAATGATCGAGTGAAATGGTTCGTGATCAAAAACAGACATTGTAAACCTAAGGGTTCTTTCTTAAAAGATAGTGGCAATAGATCTTTCCTATAAAAATATTACTATGCTATTTCCAAGTCTGGCATGACTTGAACGTACTTGGATATCCTATTCCTTAATACCTCAGAAGACGCATTGTGAACCATGTTGGTTATTCGCAAATCGGGCATCTAAAAAAATACAAAATGTTTGGATAGAAGGCTATGACGACTGGAAACATATTGTAGGTGCCATAGAAAGACACGAGACATCGAAAATTCATCTGGATTCTTGTCTTACGTATCAACAATGGAGACTACATGGGACACTAGATGAAGAGCAAGAGTCCATGATCAAGAAAGAAAAATCTCTTTGGCCCCAAGTACTCCCCAAACTCCTTGATGTTACTCTGACACTTTCAACGTGTAATTTAGCCTTTCGTGGCCACAGAGAAAAGGCAGATAGCAATGATCCAATCCCGAGAAAACTTATTGAGTATTGTTGAGTATTGTTGAGTTATTCGATCCGATTTTACAATAATTGTTAAGTAAATCAAAGGGCCAGATAAAAGTACTTAAGTCCAAAAACACAAAATGAACTCATTTCTGTTCTGGTTCTAAAAATAGAAAATGTACTCATAAATGAAATAAATGCCGCACCATTTTACTCTATCATATTCGATACGACTCAAGATATTTCAAAAAAAGATCAAATGAGTGAACTGTACCATTATTGTATGATCGAGAAACATGAAAATGGAATCCCAAAGGCGCTCGTCATTTAAGAGTCATTTTTAGGATTTCATGAAGTTAAGGACCAAACTGCCTTAGCAATGTCCGACCAAATTATTAAATCCATAAATGAGAAAAATATACCTCTAAATAACTGTTGAGGAAAGGCAGTTAAGGTGAAGTTCAAAAACTCATAAAAGATATCGAGCCAAATGCGGTATATTTTCACTGGGCTGCTCAAATCTGGTACTTAATGATGCATTAAGAGAGGTTATTGATATGCAACATTTTTTTTGAAATAGTTCAACAAATTTATAATTTTTTTGGGCATAGTATCAAAAGATGGAATATCTTATTAAGTGTTAAATCTGATAAAGAAAGGGAGTCTTCAACTTCGATAACATTAAAAACATTGATCCTTATTAGATGGGCATGACGTTATAATGCTATTTTCGCTTTAAAAGTTCGGTTTGCTGAAGTCCAAAAAGCGCTAACGAAAACATTTCTGTTAAGTTGCAAATCAGATGAAAGATATGAAGCTATTTCACTCAAGAAGAAAATTGAGAACTACAATTTTATTATGTTATTGGTTTTCCATTGCAAAATTCTACAAACTGTCGATGCAGCCTCTAAAACACTTCAGTCTAAAGCCACCGATCTTTCAAATGCCTTAAAACGTTTGAAAATTTGTCTAGAAAAATTGGAAAGGTATAGAAATGAATTTAAAAATTTTAAAAAGGAAGCAAATAGTGTAGCAGAAAAATGGTCGATCAACCCTAAATTTTCTAAATTTTCACTCGTTAAAGGAAGGTGAAACGCCATTTTGACGAACTTTGCGAAGATGAGCGTCTCAAGACCCGGAAAGTTTGTTCAAAGTGAACATATTTTATCGAATATTGGACATCATTATTAATTAACTGAAATCGTGTTTCCTTCCAATTAATGAAATTGTTTCCAATTTTAGTGTTTTGCAACCTGCCACTTGCAAAAACCAACCTGCAAAATTTAAATGACACTGAACTATAAAAAAAAGCTCTAGAATATGTTGATATAATAAAAACCGATTTAGGAAACTCTATGGGACAAGACAAGCTACGTGACTTGGCTATTATGTCTATTGAAAATTTTATGGCCCGATCTTTAAACTTTGATGATGTTATTGATATTTTTGCGGAACAGAAAGCTCGAAAAAAATAATTTTATAAATAAATATCCTGTTAATATTAAATTGTTATTTCTTTAAAATTATGTAATACCTATGCTTTTGAAAATAAAATTTATTAGATATACATAGATATACATATAAAGGGTATTCCATTAAGAGGTTTCGAATGTTGGTAACGAATAAAAGAAACGTTTCATAACATACCTGAAAGTTATTTATGGCATTGCAAAGCTGGATAGTGTACAATTATACGTGGAATACAACATCTGTCAAATTACCGCCACGACTTCTCTGGCAGCTCACAATTCTTTTGATGAAATTCTCGATTACTGCTGAACACATTTGCGGAGTTATGTCACGAATTATTCGCCTAACTTCTTCTTTCAACTGTTGAACGATTTGAGGATTATTTTCGTAAGTTTTGCTCTTCACATAGCCTCACAAAAAATAGTCTAGCGGCGTCAAGTCGCATGACCTTGGTGGCCAATTTACGTCCCCATTCCGGAAGATCAGCTTCCCTCCAAACTGTGTACGCAATAAAGTCAATGTTTCACGTGCTGTATGACATGTCGCACCATCTTGTTGGAACCACATATTCTCTAAATCCATGTCCATTATTTGATCCCATAAAAAAACATCAATCATCGTTCGGTATCGTTGTCCGTTTACTGTAACAGCTTGTTCATCTTCATCTTCAAAAATATACGGTCCAATGATACCCTCAGCCCAAAAACCGCACCAAACTGTGACACGTTGATTTCTCTAGGATTTTCATTGTCCCAGATGCGACAATTTTGTTTATTTACGTAACCGTTTAAGTGTAAATGAGCCTCGTCACTGAAAATGATTTTATCGCAAAAA
This sequence comes from Cosmopolites sordidus, assembly GCA_031761425.1. NCBI lineage: Eukaryota > Metazoa > Arthropoda > Insecta > Coleoptera > Curculionidae > Cosmopolites > Cosmopolites sordidus. The sequence goes on from JARFXV010002414.1 coordinate 101,208, forward strand.
TTATTGTCATTTGCCTTCATCTGTAGGATCCAATTGGCAAATGCACGGCGTTGTCCATGGTCGGCTGGCTTTAGCTCCTGTGTTAGCTGAATTTTGTAAGGATGTAGACTTAAGTCTTTTTTCAAAATGGGCCACGTTGAAGTTCTGCTGATACCCAAATGTTGCGCGCGCCTGTTAACAGACATTTGTGGATTTTCAGTAACACTTTCACGAACCGCCTGAATATTTTCAACCGAACGAGCAGGACGTTCCCGGACTTTTGTTTCGATATCTTTCACAGATCCGGTAGTTTCGAATCTACGCACTATTTTGCGAATGGTTACTTCTGACGGACGATTGCATACACCAAAGTATTCACGAATTCGCCGAAAATCATGTGTGTATTCACCAAAAATCACTTTTTAAAAACTGTTATTTATTTATGCAGAAAGAATATACAATCAAGCTTTGATCAGTGTTACTACAATAATAATCGATAATTAAAAAAATTGGTTCTTATAAGCCATGGTTGCTTAATGGTATCGAGCACCATCAGCATGAACACCATCGGCAGCAAGATGTAGGGGTCATTGATTGGTTTTTATAGGCCATGGTTGCTTAATGGTGTCTGGTACGTACGCCAGCATATACACCAGTGTCAGCAAGATGTAGGGGTCATTGCCTGGTCTATTTCGTATATAATTCCTTCCTCCTTAAGTGTCTCCTCTTCCTTTTTCTAAGAAGGATGTAAAATAAAGCTAAAATCAAACGAATAATTAAGATTGTACTAGAGATGGAGAGGCTGGTTTGCGTTAGAGGTTCCAATTGAAAAGGTTCAATTGGGTCTATTAGGTGGTCTTCTAGTAAGTCCTCCCAGTTTGGAGATAGGTTAATTTTCATCAACGGAATGCCTTCCTGTGGAACAATGGATGGAATTGCTGCTTGAGTCTTCGTTACAGGTGCATTTGTTTTTCCCAGAATATGTAGCGTTTCATTCGAGAATATTAGGCAGCTTTTGTCAACAGTTTCTTTGTACACTTTCACCGGGGTAGTCGTGCTGATGATTAAGGACTTGTCAGTTTGATAGACAATGGGTTTGTCCAGTTGAGCGGCCTGGCACATCTTTATGATTGGTAGGCGGCAGTTGTGGACTATGGACTTTGAGCAAATGTATTTGTTTTCACTCTTGTAGCAAGATTTAAAACAAATAATCGATTTTGTATGTTCAATTAATTCGTAAGGATGTTGGCCACTTGAGATTAGTGCATCCTTAGTGTAGCGATTTCGCAAAAGGATAATAGTTCTAAATTAGTCAAAGAATTTTGGGCTAAAGCGAGACTTCGTAACGTCATTAAGATTATTTTATTGATTCGTTCTTTTTGCTAGTTGTTGGTGGTAGACGTCGCATGCGTGGCTAGGTTAGCTATAGTTTCTCTTTTATTTTGTTCCTTTAGGATCCGGATTTTTTCTGTTAATGTAGAGTGGAATCTTTCGATAGGTGAATTTGAATTTTGACTTCCCATTGTCGTGAAATGGAGTTCTATCTGGTGTAGGGTTAAAAATTCCTTTAGTAGGGCGTCGTTGAATTTCGTCCCAGAGCCGCAGATTTTTTTTTTTTGGTAGTTGTGATGGGAGAAATAATGCCGTAGTTTCGAGAGGATACTGAGAACTGTCTTATCTGGTATAACATAGGTTTGTGCATATCTGGTGAACGAGTCTATGATAGTTAAAAATAGATTCTTCTGAATTCATAGGTGTCAATATGTAACGTATGAAAGGGGTTTGCGCTTAAGAGTGGTCCATTATACAGTATCTTATAAGGGTGTCTTTCATATTTATTTCGTAAGCATAGAACGCATTGATTGATAAAATTTGTTATGGTAGCCTTCAGGTTGGGCCAATAATATTTTGTTTTTAGATGTTGGTAGGTTTCGGTTATGCCGTTGTGGTGTGGTGCTGTGTGGTAGTCGTATATAATTTGTTTTTGTTCTAATTCCTGTTCAATGTCTTTCAATGGTTGTTTCGTAAACACTATCTTTATAGGTGCATCCAGCATTTTTGGTAGTTCCGTCTGTAAGAAGGATATGCATTATTGATCTTCAGTATACAATCCTGGTGTAGAAATTTGTAGTATGAGGGGATTTAGAGCGGACATTATTTCGTTTTTCCAATTTATGGTAAGTTTCAGTATATGAGAGAAATGTGTCCCATGGAATTTAGAGGTGTCTTCTATTTTATATTCTTCTTGATTTGTATAGATATGTATTTGGAATCGAAAGGTGTTCAAGTGTTTTTCCCAAAATCTGATTCCATAAAAGGGTTCTTCGCAATAGCGAATGAATAGTATTACCGTCATCATTGCTAGGTTCTTGATTCCTGGTTTTGGGCAGTATATTTAGGATATCATCATCATTTTTAGATGTCATCCCTCTCTTGTACTGTACCTCAAAATTGCATTCTTCTAGTTTGATCCTTCCAACGGACTAGTCTTGACGATGGATCTTTCAGTTTGGAGAGCCATACACGTGGGTTGTGGTCGGTTTCAATAAGAAATCTCCTGCCGTAAACGTAGGGTCTAAAGTGCTTGCAAGATTCTATTATTGAAAGCATCTCACATTCTATCGTGAAATAGTTTCGTTCGGCTGTGTTTAGAGTACGAGAATAATAAGCGATGGGGTTTCCTTGTTGAGAGAGAACACAACCTATAGCAATGTTCGAGGGGTCAGCCATTACTGTAAACTTTTTTTCGAAGTCCGGATATCGGAGAATCGAAGCATTTGTAAGGAGGTCTTTTCATTTCTGAAAGCATTCTTTATATTCGCCGTCGTCAATATCTATCTTTGTGCCTTTTCTGGTACACTTCGAGAAAGGGTGCGTTATTCGCGCAAAGTTAGGGATGAATCTTCTGTAAAAGCCAATGAGTCCAGCTAAACTTTTTATTTCCTTGAATGTCCGAGGCAGGGCTAATCGTTGGACTGCTTCTATTTTTGTTGGGTTCGGTTTTATGCCTTCTGGTGTAACGATATAGCCAAGGAATGCGACTTCTTTTGCCACAAATTCGTTCTTGTCAAGTTAGACTTTTAAGTTGACTTGTTGAAGTTTTCGAAAGATTTTACTCAGCTGTACTAAGTGATCTTGTAGCGATCGTGAAAAAATAATGATGTCGTCGATATAGACAAAACAAGATTTATAAAGATATTCTTTTAATACGCAATCCATCATTCGTTGGAATGTGGCCGTTGCATTTTTTAAGCCGAATGGCATTCGTGTATATTCGAAGTGTCCGTGTAGAACTGTGAAGGCCGTCTTTATTGTTGATTTGGGATCTATTTCGATTTGATGAAAACCTTGTGCTAGATCGAGGGCAGTGAAATAGATTGATCGTCCAAGATTATATAATATTTCATCTATTCTTAGTAGAGGATACTTGTCTTCAACTGTTTTCTCATTTAGTTTTGGGTAGTCTACTACCATTCTGCTATGATGCGTCTAGTTTTTGGGGTACTATCCATACTGGGGCTGAGTATGGGGATTCAGATGGTCGTATGATTTTTTTTTCAAATAGTTTATTAATTTTAGAAGATATTTCGGCTTGCATTGTCTGTGGACATCAGAATGATCTGGAATAGACTGGTTGGTCATCTTGTGTTTTTAGCTCGTGTTTTATCGAAGATGTAAAAGTTAGATCACTGTTTTCGGAATAGAAAATATCTTGAATTGTTTGCATAGTTTCATGATTTTTTCTTTTTCTTCGTGATTTAAATGTTCTAGCCTAATTTGATTTAAAACGGGATCTTCGGTGTTCTTATATGTCAGGTGAGTATTGATTTCAAATTCTTGCAAGGGTTTTACGCGGATGGGTGTGGGGTAGTCTTCATATCCTGGCAGAAGTTCTTTTGTTTCTAGAAATCCATTTTTTGCAATATAGATTCCAGCTGGTATCTGGTCCCCATATATCATCCCCATTTGGTATTGTCACTAGAAGTTTTGTAAAGCATTTGGTTTAATGGTAAACCTTAAATGGTATGCATACGTTGTATTTGTTGATGGTAAACGTGCGATTCTTATAATTTAAAATGGTACCGAACTTTAGAAGGTCGGTAGTTCCAAATAATATATCGAATGTATCATGCCATTCGGCTATACGAGCGGTAATAACTTCTGGTGTTCCTATTTCCGAGAAAATTTTGCATTTGGTATTTCTGTCAAATGTCTGTTCCTTTTTCATGGATTTTATAATAAATTTCTCTGTAAATTCGTGTTTTTTATCGAAATATTATGCGGCTTTTGGGGTTAGTATGGTGTCGAAGCCTCCGCTATCAATTAATACTTTAAGTTTTGTATTAGGTAGATAGAAGAAGGGTAATCTGATGGCTCATGGAAAGTTGTAGTTATTTAATTCCAGGCCGGTGGTTCGTCTTCGGAGGCTTCTTAGTGGAAAATCCTCTTCTAGATGGCCAGGGCATACGTCATCAGGGTAGTTTTCAGTTTCTATATTGTGATGGTGATACGTAGTAGACATTCTTTGGTTGCCTGAATTCTTTATTGTCAATACTTCGGACAATGGTTGTTGAATCTCTTTGAAAATGTTGCTGAGTTTGAGGTTGTTTAAAAACATTAAACGGTCCTTGTGGAAAAGGCTTGTGAGTTTTAGGTTTGTTTATATCTCCAAAAGGTTTTGGTTTAAAGCTTTATTGAGGCTTTTGTTCTAAAGGTCGTTACAAATAATTCATATAAGCGATCCGTTGTCTGTAATTATCGTGTGCGATGCATTTCTGGTATGCATCTTCAAGAGAATTTAATGTAAAATGTGACAAATGTTCGCCATATAGGTTATTTATCCCTATGCTGAATGTCTGTAGGGCTAGATTCTGAAAATAGGGGTTTTTAAATGCCATTGTCGCGGCATTAGCGTGTAAATTTACGTGTTGCAATAAGTTGTTTAGTGCTGTATTAATTCTTTGATAATATTCCTGGTAAGTCTCTGTTTTCTTTTGAGCTGTACTAGTTAACTGAGTTATCAAGATAGACTCTGATCGAGTGTCACCGTATTTTCTTAATAGGCTGGGTTTTACTTCGTAACAAGTAAACTTGTTTTCGTAGTTTAAGTGGTCCCGAGTTTCTCCGTCGATCTTCAAAATTATATTAGCGGCTAATATAAATTGTTGGGTATCTGATAGAGTGCTAGCGCTCAGAAAGTGCAGTAAAGTTTCTACCCTATTTATAAACGTAGAAAGATTCTTTCCTACTAAGATCTTTGGCAGAGTATTACAAAGGTTTATTAAGTCAGCATCTGCAATAATTGCCATTTTTACTTCAGCATGAACACCATCGTAAGCAAGATGTAGGGGTCATTAATTGGTTTTTATAGGCCATGGTTGCTTAATGGTATCTGGTACGTACGCCAGCATATACACCATCGTCAGCAAGATGGAGGGGTCATATATATATATATATATATATATATATATATATATATATATATATATATATATATATATATATATATATATATATATATATATATATATATATATATTGTAGTATCTCACTGCCATTAAAAACTAAAAACTATTATTGTCAATGTAAGTATCATCGACATACACAAAAAAAATATATTTACTTCCTATCTTTGTGTTATACATAGAAATACATATAATTTATTTTTTTAGATTCGTTTTAAAAACGGGGGGAGAAGACCTCCCGACGTTCAAAAATTTGTATTTATTTTAAAACATTTTTATATTTTTAAAATTTTGTTCGTTAGGCATATTTATTACAGAAAAGAATTACTGAGAAATTTGTGTCCGTTTGGTTTTTTGTTTTTTACCAAGTGATTCTTTATTTAAATAAGAACAGATATTTTTGAGTTTTAGATCGTGGCGAAAAACCCAAAAAAAGAAAAAACATATGAACACGCCACAATCATTCAGATATTACGTGGATAGTGTTGCACAAACCAAGATTGCCACGAGTCATGAATAACGACGCCTCCAACATGTCAACGTAGAGGTGATTCAGCTCTTGACAATGCAGGATTAACAAGAAAACTCAAGAGAATTAAGCCTGTTGAGATAGTTCAGTGATGTGACACAGCAGAGCATGGTCCGTCTTAATGTATACATTCGTTTTAGTGTACCGAGTTTATTAGAAATCTGAGACCTTAGTTCTAAGTTTTTTAAGTAGTTGAACACCTTGAACCTTGAACCTTTCCTTTAACTCGCTAGACTTTCATTGGTTCATTGTGTCACATGAAATAAAAGGAATATCGTAACTATTAACAAATAAAACTTGAACCATAATTTTTAAGACTAAAAGATTAAACAGTGTGTTGCCGCCAATTTTACACCAATTTTAGAAAAAATATTGCGTGATGCATATCATAGGAAATCTTACAAAATCATCTTATTGCTACAAGTAATTCATTTTATTATTATTATTCACGTATGGGCCCTGATGGACCACGCGAAGTACAATTAGAGGCGTTTGTTATTGTTAACCTTCCTTTGCACCCATACTAATTTCATTCTTTCGCTATGAGCTTTTTTTCTTTCATCAAACCAAGTTGTTCCGGTCTTCCTACATTTTTCTCCCTGGCCAACCTTCCAAACGTCAAACTTGTGTCTGAAACAGCCTCTATCCTGAATTTCACTTTGTGTAATATTTGCTGATCTTAGGTCCATCCATTTAATTATTTCTACTTTAGCTCTACTCCTATTTTCATAAAATTCGGCTATTTGCCTAGTTAGCCTAATCGAATTCGTCCGTTTTATGTGTCCGTAAAACTTAAGTCTTCTTTTTCTCATATCGCTATGTATATCAGTGTATTGTTTGATTTCTTGCTTTTCTCGAAGTCGGTATGTTGTACTATTTATTTGTTTGGGGCCTAGGATTTTTCTTATGATTCTTCTTTCCTTCTTTTCAATGTCCTCGATGTCCCTCATTCTATTCAAAATAAGCGTTTCTGCCCCATATACACATTCTGGCTTAATAACTGTGTTGTAATGTCTCAGTTTTGTGTTTTTAGATAGGAATTTTTTGTTGTAAATATTTTGTGTAAATCTCAATGCCGTTTCCATTTTTTGACATCTAACCTTATTGGCCGCTTTTTCCAACCCATTCTCCATTATTATTTCACCCAAATATTTGAATTGAGAGACTCGTCTAATGTTACCATATTTTGTTTTTAGAAACGGTGTTCTTAGTCTGTTGCAGGTCATGTATTGTGTCTTTTCAAAGAAAATTTGGACTCCTACCTTTTCTGCTGTTTCTTTTAGAATTTGAATCTGGTTCGGTGCCGTTAATACATCTTGAGCTAAAATTGCTAGATCATCAGCAAACGCCAGACAATCAATTTTGATGTTGGTTCTCCCCAGTTTAATGGGCTGATATATTCAGGGCCGACTTTTTTTTCACGCCACTCCTGTATTACTTTTTCTAGAACACAATTAAATAAGAGTGGCGAGAGTCCATGCCCTTGTCCCACTCCAGTTTTAATTTCGAAGGACTCTAAGATGTCACCTATGAATTTAATTTTTGACCTTGTGTTAGTTAATGTTGCTTTAATAATTGCCAGCGTTTTCAGATCTAGTACTTGTTCTTTCAAGATTTGGAATAAAGATTCGCGGTCAATAAAATCATATGCTTTTTTGAAATCCACAAATGTACAGACGAGATTTTTATTCTACAGTTTTTGATGTCCTAGGATCAACTTTAGATTCAGGATCTGTTCAGGACAGGACCTGCCCCGGTCGAAAACCTGCTTAATATTCACCAATTTTAGGTTCTAACTGTCCTTGTGCTCTGTCTAGTAGACATTGAGATATAATCTTGTAACAAACTGGGAGAGGAGATATCCGTCTATAGTAGTTTACATCCGTTCTATCTCCTTTCTTGTGTAGTGGATGGATTAGAGCATCTTTCCAATATTCCGGAATCCGTTCGGTTCGCCAAACTTCTTATAGAATTTTGGTTATTTCCTTGATTGTACTTGGACCATCGGATTTCAAAAGTTCAGCAGTGATTCCATCTTCACCAGAAGCTTTGTTACTTTTAGGCCTCTTGATTTGCCTAATTATTTCATCTTCATTCGGTGGTAATGGATGTTTTCTACGTTTTTGTAAAGGAACCAACTTTAAGTCTGTTTTAATATTTTTTTGTTTCAATTCTTGCGAGTTCTGTGCTTGTTGTTTATCAAACTCTTCTATCAGGGCTGGTTTTATTTTCGTTGAGTCGAACTTTGGTATTAGCAGTCTCTTTTGAATAAATTTTCGAGGTTTTAAGCTAAATTTGATTCTAGTCAAGTAGTGATCCGTGTCTACTTAGCTCCTTTCCTGACTTGAACATTCAAAATCTCTTTATAATTGGGGTACGAAATGAGAACATGGTCAATTTGAAGTTCACCCATGTACGTGTTTGGGCTGCTCCAGGTCTTTTGTTTTGTTATTTTCTTCTTAAAATGGGTTGGCATTATTTTTAGATTAAACTACGAACATAGTTCAACCAATCTTCTACCATTATGGTTAGTCCATTTATGAGCGGGAAAACTGCCGACTGTTTTCCTGTACTTTTTTTTCTTTCCTTAGTTGGGCGTTGAAATTACCCAATAGGATTTTTACATGGTTAGAGGGAATTTTAGAGATAGTCTTTTCAAGAATTTCTCAGGACTTATTTACTTTTTCAGGATTAGATTTATTTTCTTCGATATCTGGGAGGTGTGCATTGATTAATGTGCCTTCTTATATATATATATATATATATATATATATATATATATATATATATATATATATATATATATATATATATATATATATATATATATATATATACCTCTTTGTGAGTCAGATCTTGACGTGATAAAGGGGTTTGATTAGGGCAATGAAGTTTTGAGTTATGCCGTCTGGAGTCTATGCTACTGAGACGGTCACCCCTGGCGGACAGATCAAGGCAGAGGCCTCAGTCTAACATGATCCGAAATCTGATAACCCGCATTGGACCAACGTGGCAGATTATGGTCCATACCTTCAACAGGGTATTTCAATATGTTTCAATATGACAGTACAACCTCAAACACGGCCCTCATTACACGGAGGCCAGGGGGCAACTACCTATGCCAGCGGGAAGACCTACCCCAAGGCAGAGGGTGCTAAGAATCACCGGGTTAGATCAGGCTGCCATTGGACTTTTGACATTGCAACACTATATATACGGACTATGAAAACGGAGGCCCGATTGCAAGAACTGTTAATCGAACTTGACAACATACATTGGGATATTATTTGGCTCTGTGAAACACGAAGAAAGGGCGAACAGTTAATCAAACTGGAACCAACTTAACACGTACTCTACAGTCGAGGTACAGAAAATAGCCGATGTAGCGGAATTAGATTCCTCATCAATCGAAAGCTGAAGGACAGTGTAGTAAAATTTTAAAGTACATCTGACCGACTAGCTCAACGCGTCATTCAGCTGAATAAAAAGTTTAGGCTTCAAATCGTCCAAGTATATGCACCAACTATAAGCCTTAGGGATGAGGAAATTGAGGGTTTTTATGATGATGTGGCCCAGCTTTTATACAAGGATAAATGCAGATACAAAATCCTGATGGGTGATTTTAATGCCAGAACTGGACGCAGACCAGATAAGACTGACGAAAATGTAACTGGCCCATATGGAACTGGTGAACTGGTGAGCCAGACAATAGAGGTAACAGACTGGTAGATTTTGCTGAAGGACAAGAACTATTATTATGAATTGGTTCTATAAGAAAAATATCACCAGAAAATGGACATGGAAAAATCCATCTGGGATCACAAGTGAAGTTGACTACAACATGAACAACGATAAAACAATATTTACCAGTTGTACTGTCCTTAACAATTGTAATGTTGAAAGTGACCACCGAATGGTACCAGCAAAAATTAGGAGTAACTGTCGAGGAGAACGCGAAAGAATGGTAAGATCAAAAAAGGATAAATTGGCTTCTGGAAAACTGCTGGAGAGAGGAAGCGATTTTGGGATTTCTGTCCTGCTTTGTCAAACCGGTTTGCTGTGTTACAAGATCTGGAGGAAGTGAAACTATCAGTTCAATATGAAGAAATCGCCAACAATGTGCTTCAAACGGCTGCTTCAATAGCACCAGAAGAAAAATGTCTCAAACAGACAAAAATCTCCAGTGAAACCATTGATTTAATGAAGAAACGGCAGGCAATGAGAAATGCAGGTAGTTCTTTTGGCAAGATCGAGTACACTGAGCTCTGCAAAACAATAAGAAAATGTATCAGAGAGGACACGTGCCGATTCAACATGCAGCTAGTGCAAAAAAATCTGGAAAAAAACAAAGGAATTAACAAGGCTAAATAGAAGCTGAGAAACAAAAGAAGAAGAATATATGCCCTAAGGCGTGAGGATGGCATAGTATGTAGGGCGCGTACGCAATGTTAGAGGTTGTCAGAAAATTTTATTCCCAGTTATATGAAGATCAGAACCAATAAAAGACACCAATACCCACAGACAAATTAATGCTAGATATCCTAGTGGAGGAAGTAACAAATGCTATAGAATCAATGAAAAACGGCATGGCTTCAGGAAAGGACAATGTAACTGTCAAAAATGCTAAAAGGTGGTGGTCGGACGTTACATAAAACACTGGCAAAATTATACTCAAAATGCCTCAAAGAACAAAAAGTACCTGACTTGAGGAAAAATGCCGAAGTGATCATTTTACATAAAAAGGGAGCACAGGAAGATTTAAAGAACTACCATCCAATAAGCCTCCTATCAGTATTGTACAAAGTTTTCACTAAGATAATTTCTAAAAGACTATTAAAAAACTGAATGACGCACAACCAAGAGATCAAGCAGGATTCAGAAGTGGATTCAGTACAATGGATCACATTCAGGTTGTACAGCAGGCCATCGAAAGGCACAACGAATACACCATGCCACTGTGTTTGGCTTTTATCGACTACGAAAAGTCATTTGACTCCATCTCAAAGCATGTAATAATGGATGCACTGTTTAGCCAAGGTGTAGGTAAAGCATATGTAAACATATTAGGATCGATATATGATGGAGCTACAGCCACAATTCACCTTGGTGATCTTGAAGTGGGTATTAATGTAGAACGAGGTGTACGGCAGGGTGACGCCATATGGCCTATTATTTTATCGGCTGGCCTTGAAGAAGTATTCCGTAAACTGGATTGGGAACAGGATGGTGTCAAAATCAATGGTGCAAACTTAAATCATCTTAAATTTGCAGCTGATATCGTTCTCCTTTCACAAGACCCAGAGGAGCTGCAAAGACGCATACAAAAACTGCAAAGTGCTGGCGAACCATTTGGCTTAAAAATAAGCCGGAAAATGGTCAGGTTATGTTCAATAACTTCGCTCACAACAGAGGAATTTTAGTTTTAGGAAGGGATTTGGAGATTGTGGACAGCTTTATATATCTTGGGCAGAGGATTTCAATGGAGGGGTATACCACCCGGAAGGTGGAACGGCGTGTTAAATGTGGCTGGCAGACATTTGGCAGGCTCAACATAGTGTTTAAGAGCAGACTCCAACTTTGCCTGAAAAGAAAAGTCTTTGATCAGTGCGTTCTACGCGTTATGACATACGGAACCGAATCCTGGACACTCACATCTCAATCAATTCAAAAACTTCGGTTAGTACAGAGGGGAATAGAAAGATGTATGCTTGGCATTACAAGACGAGACAGAAAGTCCTGCGCATGGATCAGGGAACAAAGGAAAGTCTGTGACATCATTGGAAGAGTAAAACAATTGAAATGGAGATGGGCAGGCCATATAGCGAGGCGATGGGATGACAGATGGACCAAGGCAATCCTGGAGTGGATTGCGCTTGATCGCAAACGTCCCCGAAGAAGACCGAAAACACGATGGATTGATGACATCGTTAAATATATTGAGCCAAAGTGGCAGAGAAAAGCCCAGGGCCGTGAAAGTTGGAAACATGCTGGGGAGGCCTTCATCCTGCAGTGGATCGACGCGGGCTGATGATGAATTCTTACATACATACAAGGAGTCAAATCAACATTACCATGGATCACACAAGTCAGAGCTGATCTGGGAAAGGCACAAATGGGTCCGGCAGAGATTGAGGAAAGAAGAACGTACAGAAACAAAACACATGTGGAACGTTGCATCAGAGAGCGAAGTTTCGGGGAGATCAGGGACAAGGTGGACGGAGGAGATAAAGAGAATCCTTGGAGAAAGGATGAGATAGGTGTGGAAGATCCGAAGGAACACTCGAAAATGAGTCAGAATGCTTTGTGTGATCCAACTGGGTCTATTCGCACCTAATAAATAATATATATATAATTTTTTAATATAATTACATTATGGTGAATGCGCTAGCTAGGATTTATTTTTGATTTGGAATCAAAGGAGAAATAGGAATGAGACATTGCTTACAATTCACTTTGAGTTAACGGTAATCTAAAATTTGAATTTAGTTGTTAAGAAAAGTTTGACTATTACCCTCACGAGGAATGGTGTATGTGGATTTAAAAAGAAGAATTTGATTTTTACTACTTTCATAAAAAATATTTATCCATATTGTCAAAATTTTCACACTTCTGCATATGGTTGAAAATTAAGAAAAAAAAAATATGTGCGTTATGCAGATAGTTAAAGTGCATAAATGTAAGTTTACGTTTTTTTGTATTATATACTGTAAATAATATTTTTATGTATTTCTAAATTCGCTAATATTAGCGAGATAGGCAACCAGTAATTATTTTGAATCAGGCGGAGGCCGAAATGAAAGAAAGATTTGGGAGCGAGAAGATAGAGATACGCAAAGCAGAGCTAAGAAGTCTAGTTAAGGAAGAACGAAATTTCCATCTAATCTAGAAAGTTTTCATCTTACCTGTATAATTCTCTGTTAATCTACGTTTTTAAAGGTTACCGAGTATTTCAATGTCCGCTGAACTTAAAAAATTGATGAAAAGTATTTACATACCCTAATTTTTCGGGATTTATCACAAATCATTACAAATTCAACCATTTTTTATTTATAAAATTTTCAAATAAATAAATAAATATATATATATATATATATATATATATATATATATATATATATATATATATATATATATATATATATATATATATATATATATATATATATATATATAATATGTAAGCTTTCTAGGTCAGATGGAAATTTGGTCTTCCCTTAAATAGATTTTTTAGCTCTGCTTTGCGTCTCTACATCTTCTCGCTCCCAAATCTTTCTTTCATTTCGGCCTCCGCCTGATTGGGAATAATTACTGGTTGCCTATGTCACCAATTATGTGAATTAGGTAAAATACATAATAAGATTATTGACAGCATACAATACAGAGAAACAAAAATTTACGTTTATGAACTTTAACTATCTGCATAACGCACATATTTTTGCTTTTTTTATTTTAAACTATGGTAAACCATAATGATGTAGTGGAAATCAACTTCCTCTTTTTTAAATCCAAATACAGCATTTTTCATGAGGATTATAGTCCAACTTTTCTTATCAATAAAATACAAACTTTTATATTACAGTTACTCAAGGTGAATTGGTGAATTGTAAGCCATGTCTCATTCCTATTTCTACAATAAAATAAATCCTTGCCTGGCGCATTCCCCATAATTTATTTATAACAAAAAATTCATAGGTAATGTTCCTGTTACATTTTATATTTACTCCCTTTGGTTGTAATACTACCAGAACTCTTATGTCGACCTAGAACTACTTGACATGCTGCCGTAACACAACTGTGCTGAGGATTTAAGCAATCCCATAATGTATATAACAGCAGACACTGCAGCTTTAAAAACAATAAGGAGGTGTGTATGGACGGAATATAAATAGAAGTATATAAAAACCCACGGGAGGCGTTATTAAACCCGAACATAAACTATTGGTTGACTTCATTTGGAAGAAGGTGCCACAAGATTTCAGGGATGGCATCATTAGAATTTTCATAAAGAAAGGGGACCAAGCCGACTACAATAATTATAAAATATTGCTAATTATAAGACTACTCTCTTATATATAAAGGATGTCTCAGAATATTTTTCGTTTTTGATACTTAAAAAATAAAACATCAGAATTAATTCAAACTTGTTGAATTGCTGTTAAATTACATTACAAATTTTCAATCACTCGCTGGGGCATAGCTCTTGGAATCCCGTGGATTTCGTCTGTTAGTATTTGCTGTAAACATTTAAGTTGGGTGGTAACGGGTTGAAAACTTTACTTTTTAAGTAGCCTCATAGAAAAAAATCTGTTAAATCTGCACTCCTCGGTGGCCAGTTGATGTCCCGTTGGCAACTAAGTACTCTTTCGGGGAATAAATCGTGAAGAGCTGCTAAAAATTCATTCGCGACATGGGAAGATGTTCCATCTTGTTGGAAAAATGTGCTGCGGTTGGAGCAAATCTGATTTTGCATGTCTGGAGTACAAAACAATTTTGTAGGGATGGGAATGTAAATTTTTGCGAATAACGAGATAAATCGTGGATCTGTGCAAATTTAGAGAAGCTGCGCGGATTCGTAGAAACTGCCGTAGATCGTCTCTAACAGAATGGTGACCGCAGTCATTATTCGAGCTTGTTCTTGGTATCCTCTTGCGCCCAGTTAATTTATCCTGTATTGTATTTCTAGTATCTTCAAATTTGCGTATTCAATGCTTACAGACATCGAACATTAGTGCAAGAATCGTTGTTTTTATAAAACGCTCGCACGCAAAATGTTCACGGTGATCCCATGAAACGATCCATCGCTACTGAACTTAAAAAGCCCGTTAAGCATTTGACACTACTCCCCTTCACCTACTATATGTGTTTAGCGCGTAACAGCCAAACCAAAAACGAAAAACAATCTGAGACACCTCTTATTAATTTATTGTATTACATAGAATGGCTACAGACTAAAACGGCTACGACTAAAACGGCTACGACTAAATGGCTACGACTAAAACGATAAACATGGTGCATGGTGCAATTGCAAGAAAAAGTTATTGAATAACAATAGAACATGCACATTGCGTTCGTTGATATCAAATAAGCATTTGACTTGATAAATAGGGATGCTCTCTGGCTGATTATAGCAAAGTTCGGCATTTCTTAGAAGCTCATCAACTGTCGAATCCCAGATTTAAAAAAAAATGTGGCTTTGATATGATGGTATTTTTCGACTTCCAAAAGATATGTGATGTGGTTATTGACCAGATGATGTTGCGGGGAATGGACGAGATGAGGATTCAAAGGGGCCAAGTTTGGAGAATACGCCAAATACGCCGTTTCTTGAGTCCTTTTTGCTGGATGACTTCCCTTCTTTATTTTTTCTCCTTGAGCGTAACAATTACGAATCAGCTGTTGCTGGTAATGGCCAAGACTGACCATTTGATCCAATTGGAGCAACTCATAATGCACGATGTCCAGCTGATCACATCTTATTGACATGAATATTCGGTTTTGCAGTATTGATTAATGGCTAACAAGGCTTTTGATTTTCGCCTCTCTGGATTATTGAGGAGAATCCACCTACCAGGAAGTTCTTTTACTTGAATGGGGAGAATTATGGCAGAAATATATCCAAGTGTCTACTCTTATTCTCAGCTGTGAGTAGAGGATTCAGCGACTCTTTTTTAAAAATTTCCCTTTTTATTGTAAAGGCTTCGAAATAGTTCCTGTCTGAGCACTAGCAGTGTAAAAGAATTTTCTTTCAGCGCAGTTTCCAATTCTTCTTTTTTCACTTTTTTTGGTGAGTCCCGAGAGTTCTGCAATATTTAAGTCAACATATCCTGTTGGGAATTGCTCGAACCACTTTTTTCAAATACTGTATGAAACAGCATTTTTTTTTAATTGAACAACGAAAATAACCAAGTACTTTAAATTATACTTCTCAAACAACATCGGGTCTAAAACGTATAGGTTATAAGACGGGTGTGGTAGCTTAGTTTGGCTGGGTTTGCCAGTATTGTGCTGGTTTCCCACCTCATAACTACACTATTTTATTTAAAAGCTATACAGGCATTGAAGGCCTAGGGCATAATGTTCACAATATTATATTTCACATATCACTAGTTATAACATTGCATATGTGATTCCCCCATTCAATCCTTCTTCAAACCAGTTCCTCTGCAGCACAGTCTGTACTATCAATTTCCATTCCTTTCTATTGTTTGCTATCTGCTTCCATTCCCTCCTCCTTATCATAATCTTCCTGCACTTTACCCATCCATCTTTTACTTTCTTTTCTTTGCCTGCCCTTTTTCTTCTTCCTTATTGGCCTTCTGTGTAACACTAGATTTGTCATTCTCCCTTCGTCCAATCTCTTCACGTGTTCAAGCCATTTCATCCTCTGCGCTTTTATGAATATTTCCAGCTCATTATTTGTTCTTGTCCTCCATCCCTCCTCAGTTCTCTTTCCTGCATATATAGCCCGTAACATTTTTCTCTCCCACCTTTTCAGTTTTTCTTCCTCCGTTCGGTTTAGCGCCCAAGTTTCACAGGCGTATGTTGTTGTAGGTCTTATTACTGTTGTATATATTCTTTGTTTTGTGCTCCTGGGTACATAGTTGGTCTTCATCAGTGCCTTCAGGCTTCCATATTTTCAGTTACCCTTTGCTCTTCTGGCTCGTATTTAATGCTCTTTGTGCCCGCCCTCTTTGATTGTAACTCCTAGGTAGCATAATTTTTTAACTCTTTCGGAAATAACTATACTATTGTTCAAAGGAAACACTGAAGAACTCGGCACTCATCTTTATTTACAATTAATATGTAATTTCACAATGAATTAATTTAACACCTCTGTAGACATGTTAAGACCCATGTCCCCATCTTCCCAGTGTTGGAAAAGACCGCCCAAAACCAAGATCTGCTTATAGTTGGTGTCTGCTTTATGCCTTGGTGTGGTGGCTAACGTCAGTTATTGTAGGCGCTAAACCGTCACAGGGTTCCACCATTACTGAGTTCGCGGTTACGAAGAAACGATATTTGTGTTGTGGTGCGTTTGATGGTGGTAGTAGTTTCTTTGATGTTAGTGAGGGTGTTGATTTTTTTAGCGATGGTGTTAAGTTTCTTGAAGTTACATCGATAGACGGTGGTGCGAGATTGCTAAACTTTTATCAATTACTGCCGTGTTGTTAGGTGTGTTGATGGAAATGTCGAAACCACTAATGGTCAGAATGAAACCAGTGATGAATCCACTGCTGATCACATCGAGACTGTTGTTGGTTCCATTGCTGGTCACGATGGGACTGTGGATGGATCCTTTGTTGTCACGATGCGACTGTTGACGGATCCTTTGATGTCACGATGGGACTGTTGAAGGATCCTTTACTGTCACGATGGGGCTGTTGAAGGATTAGTTGCCAGCTACATTGGGCCATTATTGAATCTGTGGCTAGTTGATAGATTGCAGGTCGCATTGGTGTCGTTGATGAGTGTGTTTATTACACTCATATTGATATATTGTCTATTTTTGTTATATAGAAATCACTAAAACACTTTATGTACTTTTAACAGGTTTAATAAAGATAAATGCTACAAAAATAAAAGATGTTGTTTGAACTCTCGATTTCTCACAGGTGGCCACAGGGCTCTATGGCCTCTCGTCGGCTTTCAACTCTTTCTCTGTACTGCTTTGCTGGTGGTGCTCGACTCGACTTATCGTATATTTCCGTTTCCTCATTCTAATTAATGGTTGCCTACCTATACTAAAATTTAGGAATAGAAATAAAGATTATTTAAAACATTCGGCAATCCTAAAATGTATTTGTCCTCAAACAAAATCTTCTAGGTGGTAGGGCTTCTTTTGTCTTAGGTGTCGGATATTCCCATTTTCTTTTTCTACGTCTTCCACGTCTTCTGTATCCAAATTGGGTTTCTCCAGGTATCCCCCGGAGAATGTTTTCTCTTTTATACACTCAGTTGTTACGGTACGTTTTGTATTTCTTTCGTTTTTGGGTTACTTTTTTTCTGACTTATTGACAAACTTCCTCTATGTCTTGTTTCTCCTCTTTAACGTTGGTTAATTTTTCTAATGGAGATTTTACTTTAAACTAGCTTCGTTCTGTTTTGGTCCTGTTCCATGGACTTTATGATAGCGGGCGTTACATCAGTTTTGTTGGATTGAATCCCACTTTTTTGAACCTTCTCTCTTTCTATCTCTTTTGCTTTCATTTTCTCTTCATCAGTTTTTATCACATTCATTTCGATGTCTGCACTTTTTGATGGTTTAGCGCCAACATGAATTTGTTCAGCAATTTCAGTCATTTCATTTAGTTTAGTTTCTGGTTCAACAGCATTATCCACTTTCAAGGTTTCATCTCCAACTTTCACCTATTCTCTCTTCTCTACTTCAACATTTTTCTCTGCTCCTACAGCTTCCTTTCGCTTTGGACAATCCTACCATATTTCAGCAAATGGCGCATTTCTTCATCACATGCAAAATTTAAATTCTCTTTCAACTTGATGTATACTACCCCTGGTTTCTCGGTAAAATAACTTTTAATAATATCGATGTTTTGAGTATTATCAGGTACCTAGCGCCTCCGCCATTTCGTTTACATCGTCAACCTTTAAAGAAACATCAGCTTTTGCACTGCTAGTAACAGCTGTAAATGCTCCAAATCCATATAGTGCCTGCTCAGATCTTAATACAGAAAGATTTAACTCCTAGACAACTCTTGCCTAGACTCCCTGGATCAATGATTGCTGTTCTAGCTACTCCATTTATTAATATCTCTTTAAGGTATTTTCCAAAACCAATATCCAGGTTGAGGTCTTAATCTGCTTTACTATTTGTCTTAACATGTTTTGTTCCTTTCTGTACTATTAACTGCATGCTGGAATATGGCTCTCTATTTTCTGAACAATTTCTTGCAATATGGCCTTTTCTGCAAGTAACAGACAACGTCTCATCTGCTCTGTGATACAATATTTCTGGCAGCTAAAGCACAAAGGTGTTCTATCTCCATTTCTATCTGGCTTTCTTTCTTCCTGAGATACTATCAAATTTTGGCTCACTTTCCTTAATTTCCTTATTTCTGGACGATACAATACCTTTGAGCCTGTTTAACTTGGCTCTTCCTACTTTGTCATACTCTGACACATAAGTTAGCAATTCATCAGCATCATTATGGTATGTGGACAGCAAGAATGTCCATAAATTGAGATCATACAATCCAATAAGCAACTGCTGCTTAGTTTCCTGAAAATTAAGATATAATTTATTGCAGAGAATGCATTTTTCATGGAAATATTCATTTATATCTTCTCTTTTTCTTTGGATATTTTCATTCATCCTTTCCACCTACTGGTCAAATTCTTCCACTTTTAAAAAAGTTTTTCTAAAAGCAGTTTCAAAATCTTGAAAGCAGTAAATGATTTTGCCTTGCTTAATACCACTGTTGTGCTTCACCAGTTAAATTAGACAGTGCTGTTTCTAAACCATAAGTATCTGGCCATTGATGTAGAATTTTCATACTTACAATTTTGTCTAGCCATATCTTAGGCCCTTCCTTTGCATTTTCACTAAACATAGGCAGATTTTTGGTTAAATTTGGTTTCTACTTTATTTCCACTGGCTTGCTTGTTGATTTCTATTCTTTCAAACATCTTGCCGTTGATTTTCAACAATAAACACTTGTAACAGATGTTTAAGGGTGGCTTCGTATGGTGTAGAGCCAGGTTGGAGAAATACTATCCCTTTGGGTGTCCAATTCTTCTCTATCCATTTTTGTTGGACATGTATTGTCAATATAGGTTCAGTCACTGTTCATCATTTTTCAAAGTAATTCTTCTTTAACTTTTCAGTCACACACATATTCACTGCCAAATATTAGTCTTTTTTTGTCTCGCTTTAAAGCCTGCTAACTTCACACCAATGCATCTGAATCTGGTATCAACCGGATATAGTTGTTTAATCGTCACTATTTTTCTTATTGTCTCTATGGCTTTCGATTTTTAATTTTTCGTCCTTATCGTTTCTTCACTATCTTAAGCTGAATCCACACCAATAAAATTTTGCGACTGTGCTGAATCTACTGGAACAATTTGTTTGAATTATCTGGTGGACAACAGATGGTTCATATTCGTGCTGTAGGGCAGCAATATTTGTGTGTCAGAGCGTCTACATTGCCACGCAGGCACACTACATACAACACATACAGAACGTACAACGCAAATTTTGTTTCTATGTATTCCACTTTTGAATTTCTTGTCTATTTTTGTTATATAGAGATCACTAAAACACTTTCACGTACGTTTAAAGCTGGCTCCACACCAATACAATTTTGCGTGTATGTTGAATTTACTGGAACAATTTATCTGAATTAGCTGGTGGACAATAGATGGTTCGTATGCGTGCTGTGCGGCGACAATATTTGTGTGTGACTGTCTGTCAGAGCATCTACATTGCCGCGAAGCACACCAGATACACACATACCCAGGAGGACCCAGCTTATCAGGTTTGATAAAGGTAAATAGTACAAAAAATGGTTCTTAAATATAAATAAAAGATGGTCTTCTCTTCCCTTGACTTCTCATGGCTGGGCACAGGGCTCTATAGCTTCACTCGGCTTTCAACTCTTTCTCCATATTGCTTCGCTGGTGGTCCTCGACTCGACATATTGTCGTTTCTTCATCCTAATTGATGGTTGCCTACATGTACTAAAATTTAGGGAGAGAAATAAAGATTATTTACAACATACCCAGGTCTTGATGCTCTACTCAGTTTGCGTTCGATTAAAGCTTTGAAAATGGTTGTCTAATTTGCAGTCCAATTTATCTCACTCATATACGTATTATTGAAGAGATTTTTGACATTTGTAGCAGTAAAAATTGATGGATGTTTCCCTGAAAAATGTATATGATGCACAAATTTAACTGGTAGATTACAGTTTCTTGATCTTAGGAGAAAATTCGCACGCATTATCTTTTTCTAAAAACTACTACACAATCAAATAACTGCAGGCGATTTGCTTGCTTAAATTAACTTCCCTCTTCCTTTAATAGTTACAAGATATCAGCGGTTGAATTGAGTTAAAATAAGGCAAGAATATATGTAAGAATATATCCAAAATTTTCAAGGTGTAAGGATTTTAATAAGCTGTGTGACGATTTAACGTTTTTTTAGGATAGGTTTTTTTATGTAAGCTTTGAATTTTAACTAGCCCCAAAAAAGGAGTCACAAGCTGAAATGTCTGGTGACCGAGGTGGTTATTCCACATTCTCACGCAACGAAATAAGGCACTCGAGGAAATGTTCCCTTAAAAAAGACGGTGTTAAATGTTCCCTTTGGAATGCGATCATGCCGATGAACGTTAAAATGACTTCGAAATCGTCGCTGTGTGAACACGACCCAACAGAACGTCCAGTTTAAATAAAAGTGTTGTAAATAAGCACGCGATGTGCTACAGGCCACTGCTCCATTACTACTGAAATGGCATCCAGGAGCGAGTAGATATCAACCATCCTGAAAACATTCGCGAAAACACTGCCGCGCGTAACAGTCGCTTCAAAAACACCGTACCTCCCTGTTATATAGCTTCGAGTTATATAACATCCACAGATAAGCCGGAAATAAGGACATAATAACGTTGATCACACTATGTCCGAAAAATAACGGAATTTTTTGAATAAAAAAATACTTATTCTACCGTACTTATTTATGTTTATTCAAAATGCCTCGCTTTTTAATCATAATGAACACCAGTCTTTTAACAATGGGTCTTGGCCACTAAAAACATCAATAGCCACTAAAAAAATATTTCCCTCTAAAGCCTGGTTCGCACTATGCTAGTAATTTAGTCGAGTGACCAGTAATTTAGTAACTAAATTAGTAACTAAATTAGTAACTTTAGTAACTAAATTACTCACTACCGACCAAAAATCGTTGGCACTTTGGTCAGAGTACAGTTCACAAGTAACTAGTGTTTCGCAAGATGAAGAGCCTGCAACGCAGTAATAAAGTAAATAAGTCGGTTCAGCTTAACGTAATGACTATTTTAGAAGAGGAGGAAGAGGAAATTTGTGTCATAAGTAATAAAAGCTATGAGTACGAAAATGGATCAATAGAAGAGATGAACTAGGAGCTACGAATTGTCTTCTGAAGCAATTAGCATTAGAACATCCCAAAGAATACTTCGAAAGTTGTATACATTTTCTGATAATGAAAATACAGTTTCAAATTCAGCGTAAAGATACCCATTTAAGAAGTGCAATCCGGGAATTACAAAATTGCAAGCAGTTCTCTACTTTCTTGCTACTGGATGTAGTTTAAGGACACTCACACACACATAGCGTTTTGCATCGCTGTTATAATTTAGTCAATCGATGTAATTGTAGCATTTCTCTTCGTTTCGATATTAATTATATTGCCAGATGGTAACATATTCGGGAAAAGCTGGTAATCCGTGACATGTTCAGAATGTTGTGTAGATAAAATGGATAAGGAAATAGATTCAGTTGCTTGCGAGGATTGCTCTTCAAAATTATCGCTACTGTCGTCATTATAATATATTGAATCATTGCTATATGGCGACTCTGTAGTACACGGTGATTCTTGCGCATATTGGGGACCGTGGCGTTCTGGTGATTCTGTTTTGTTCAGATGCGTTTTTAAGGTGCTGTCGTCGAAATCTATTTAAGTAAAGTTGAATGTGTACTTGTGCTTCTAATGCCAATATTAAGGGTAAAGATTTCAGGTGGAGATCGACGTGTTTACCGAAAACCCCAAACTCATTATCTTCAGTTGTACAGTTAGCCGTTTCAGGTATATCTTTTAATTGACTAACTATGTTCGAGATCTGGAAAATGTTCTTCTTTTTTGTTGGAAGTGAATTAGGTTCACAAAAAATATCCATTGCAGTTCTATTTTGTTCTGTATCCGTATCATCAATGTGTAAACTACTGAAAGCCTGAAACAAAATTTTATTAGTATTAAAATATTCATGAACATAAAGGTTTTTTCAGGTTCCTCCCACTAGACTGGAAAACAACTGAGAATGGTTTTCGAAAAGAGTGGAATTTTCTTGGATGCTGTGGAGCAATCGACGGCAAACATGTCACCATTAAAGCACCTCCTAAATCAGCAAGTTTATACTATAATTACAAAGAGACAAACAGCATTGTTTGTAATGGCTGTTGTAGATCATAAATATTGCTTCAATTACGTAGACGTAGGGTGTAATGGAAGGATTTCTGATGGAAGCGTATTTCGTAACTGCAGTTTGTACCAAGCATTAGAAAACGGTGTACTACCAGAGGGTCATGTCCTAGTTGGAGACAATGCATTTCCCTCGAAAGAGTATTTATTAAAACCTTTTTCAGGAAATCGATTAAAGTTAATGCAAAAAAAATTTAAATTATCGTTTATCCCGGGTTAGAAGAATAGTCGAAAAAGCTTTCGGTATATTAGCTGCCAGATTCAGTGTTTGAGAAACCGATGCACTATAGTCCTGAGAAAGGACTAACAAAATTACAGAACAAACAGTATGAATACAAGTAGACAAAGAAAATTATGATGCAGGAATTATCATTCCTGGTGATTGGAGGGATGAGCCAGAGTCTCTCGGATTGCAACCGCTTTCTTCAGAGGCGGATCTGTCCCTTGGCAGACAATAATGATTCATTAAAAACCACCGATAATAAAGGGTTTTGTATTATAATAGTTAACTGGTATAGGTAGGTAGGTAGATACTTACTAAATTGCTCTCAGTTTGAATCAGTATTGAGGTAAAGTTTCGTAGAAATGAATCCAACAAACTAAACCATTTTACTGCAGAAATGTAAACTCTGTCAGTCCCTGCGCCTGAATTTTTGGATTCCTTTATTTTTTTTAACTCCTGTGAGTAGGGTGATCTAAAAAGATTTTGATCACATTAAGTAGTACTACTTCTAATAACAATAGTAATAATAATAAGCTTTATTGCTTAATAGGTAGCATCTAGGAATGCTATTGTAATAAAATAATAAAAGTATGCACTAACTTGATGTTTTTAATTTTCAATTTTATTTCCTTTTCACTAAATTCAGGTATATTCATTTTATCTTCCAAATCCGAGTATGCAGATTGCTTCATTTGTTTGTTTTTATAATGTGGGGACTTAATATTGAACAAGCACTCATGTTTAGAAACAAATTTTAAAGTAGTTTTTTCGCTCCAGCGAAACGACATTTTTGCGGCAACTTCAACTCGACGAAAACGACAGGCTTAGAAATCTTTAGCTGGTGAATCAGTGAGCAGGGACGCGTGGTGGGAGGCGCTACTCACCCACAAAATAGAACGACTCGACTAAATTACTTGCTAAACTGCTTGACTATGTATTTAGTTACTAAATTACTGGCCACTCGACTAAATTACTAGCATAGCCTGAACCAGGCTTTAGGGACGATTAAATCCACTAGTTTTAGTGGTAAAACCACTAAGTTGATCACTAAGTTGGTCTCGTTTTATTGGGAAATATGCAGCTTTCAGATTATATATTGGTTCAATAGATGGCGTTAGTAGTTTTCCTAAAATTTAAAAATTTTCGTAATTTTTCAGACATACTGTGTAAAACTTGACAGATTGAGGTAGATAGGTTAAGCTATAAGATATGATGACACCGACCCAGCAAAAAGGGTGTTTAAAATGGAATTTATGGGTTCAAGAAGTAAAGGAAGACCAGGATTACGTTGGAGGGATGGCATAACAGAGCATGCGCAAAAAATAGGTTCATCAAATTGGACAACGGAAGCCAGGGGTAGAACCGAATGCCGACAAGAACCGGACACCCTTCCAGAAAAACTGAAAAATCTTTTGAGGTGATGCAGTCATCAAACCATTTTTCGATCTGCTGCAAAATCATATTTCCGTGTCTTGTAGACCATTCCAGTCGCATTTCGATCAATGCATGGTTCAAATTGATCATTTCTTGACGATAGCGAACGGTATTAACTGTTTCACTTGAGTTTAGAAGTTCATGGTACACGACACCCCTCTGATCCCACCAAATTCTTTCTTTCATGCCGAGAAAGCAAAACTTCGCACACGGTTTTTTACTTTTCCATCTGTCTGTCGTTCAGCTAATGTGATAGTCTTTGACAGCAAACAGAAAGGAATCTAATTTTCGGTTCCTGCCTTGCGTAAGACCAGGCTCGACGACTTCTAGTCCATAACTCTGGCCAGGTGGTCAAGAGATCCGATCGATCGGACCACCATTGGCAAGAAGATCCATCATTTCCGATGGAGTAAAAGTAAAAACTCTATTTTTTTTCCTTTCATTTTAAACCTCTTCGAAGTTGCCAGGACTTCAAAATGATTTAAGACTATCCTTCTTGTCTTTCTTAACCCCAACAAAAACCAAATCTTACTTGGCAACCTCCTAGGTCAGATAGAGACCACCAAAACAAAAACGCTCGTTCAGGGAAAAAACTTGAATAGAAAAGAGAGAAATAGGCAGGCAAAACTGCCATGCTGTTTGCCTGCCCATTTAGTTAAGGATTTAGATGGTGTTTCTTCCTAATTGGCCAGATAAATTGACCAGGTGAGAAGTTAGTATCTATTCGTTTTAATACGTAATGAATCGGTAAATTCGTGGTATTGAAACAGCTTCTTAATTTTTGGACATGCATGTTATAAGCCATTTTAACATTCACTAGACCCCTTGCTCTCGGTATACACAGTTTGTTGATTTTTGCTTTCGGGTGGTGGTATCGATATTTTGTTCGCATCGTTCGAATTTAAATATCTATTCCCCTTAAATCAGTTTTTGTCTATTTAAGGATCCCGAATGAATAGGTCACACTTGGCATGGCCCAGGAATTCAGAATGGTGAAGAATTTTCTATATGCTAGTTTAGTGGCCAAGATTAAATGCTGTATTTATGATTGTGCCATCCATTAATAAAGTGTTTTGTTACTCTGTAATGATGCCTCTTTTTATATGCCATACTGTATATTTATCCAGACCCATTTCCATCTGTACCTCAGAACTGACTGAATTGACTGTTTCTAGTTGACTTTGGAGCTGATCTGAGTTTCGAGGCATGAATTTTCAAATCATCCATATAAAACAAATGGTTTCATTTTTTATATTGATTTTGTAGCCAGTTCTGGTTTTATTGAGCAAGTAGCTAAACAGATTTAATGACAAACAAAACCATAAAGGGCTGAGATCACCCAGAAAAATTTTACGTCCTATTTTTATTTCATCAGTAGAGTAAGCGCCACTTCCCGAACCAACCCAAAGTGTTGTACCCCATCCTTCCATAATTTCTAACCGTCTCGTTTATTTGGTATACTTGTAGCACTTTTCGAAGTCATGAATGGGGCACCGAGTCGAATGCTTTTTTGTAATCAACCCATGCCATTGTGATATTTCGTATTCTTTTTCTCGCCTATTCACAAATGACACTATCAATGACTAACAATTCCTTAGTTCCTCTAGCTCCTTTTTTGCAACCTTTTTGTTTATTAACTAGTATTCGGTTAGTATTGATATGTGTGGTCATATGTTGTGCGGGAATCGCAGCATAGAGTTTGTATATTGTTGGTAGGCAGGTTATTCGTTGATATTCATTCGTTGATATTCATTTCGTCGTAAAGTAATTCGAGAATCGAACGGGTTTCTCCAGAGCCTGTTGTAGTTACTTTGGTAAATGTTATGAGCAGTAGCAGTAATTATGGATTCTATCTATTACGGGTTCTTTCCAGTTTCTGTTTCCATAACCTCTGCTAAATTGTTTGTTTTGTTTATATCATTTAGTTCTTTCGTTATACCTTTGTAGTCTATTCCCTAATGGTTTAATTTTTTTTAGACTATCTTGTAGGATCACCAAGTTCTGTTTTAACTCTAATCTATCTAAATCTAACTTCCGCTGTCGAGCTATTATTCTTACGGCCTTCTTCACTTTCTCGGATGGTGTATTGTTCCAGTAAATGTCGAGCTGCCTGACTATCTTTCTAAAATTATTATTTTTTTTGCTTAAGCGTATTTTCCAAGGCGGTTTGTGTTCACTCTTCTTTCGTATTTCCCTATTTATTTGAATCTCTCTTGCTGAGGCATAATTGTGTTTATTTCCTCCAATGATTCCAATTCATCAATAATTGATTGTTATTGTTGTGAAATTATGTTATTATTATTTCTAAATATTAAATTTGAAAAAAAATCAATTCTTGAGATATGTAAAATAATTTATTTCTATTTTTTATTACAAAAGAAAAAATATATGAAATATATATATTTACGCATAAAGTATTATGAATAAAATGTAATGATCAGAGCAAATAAGACTTATAATCCAGATAAAACATACGATTAATGAGAAAAAAATAACGTCTAAATTGTTCAAAATAGCGACCTCTAAATGCAAACAGGAACCAAACATCACTAAATGTGCACTCTCTGACAAAAAAATAGAGGCAGTAAATTAATGTATTATTTATTCTACAAATCATTAAATTATAAATATTTGCTGTTATTGTCATTCTAAATCTTAAATGAAATAAGAGCCTGTTATAGTTTACTTTCAATTTATTTTATCCACGACAAAAAGAAGAGACGGGCAAATTGATTATTTTTAAATACAGTACATTTTAATTCGCGATTGTATACTCTTTACACCAGTATGTATTAGTTATTTTTGAGCGTTATTTTAACTATGGGTCGAGATGCGAAATTTAGTAAGCAAGAAAGATTAGTGAGCAAGTTTATAAGAAATATTTTTGTTTAGTATATATTTTTCAGATATCGGGTTCATCTCAAATAACACGATAGGTTTACCGTTAAGCCATCCCAGTTATTATTAGAGTGATATGTATATCTATCTCTATATTAGAGCAAGAAAAAATGCTTGCATTGAAAGAATAGACATTTTAAAATCGTGAACCCTCCAGAAGAATTTCACGCAATGTAGAACTCCTCCACCATTTTGTCAATATAGGGGAAAATTATGACAAAAGGAAGAAATCTCGACGATTATCCACGTGCCATCATGTAGGAAGTGGTAATCGTCGGTAATGTCCAACATCTGCTCAGCTTAAACTTAAACTGCTAAAACTTAGTACATTCAAACAGAAATATATAAAAAGCAATCACTGCTTAGCCCTTCTTATCACATGACGTTGAGGTTTGCTCAGTAGAACATATCCTAGACTATGGAGGGAGAAAAAGTTGTTTTTTTTGCAACTAGATAAATTTCAACCTCAAACATTATTATCATGACGATAAATGGGGAGTGATTCACTTATGGTTAAAGAGGCGTCAGATTTTTCCAAAAATCTTCCATAGTTTTCATCGAAAATCGCGTGATCGCAGAAAAATATTTGTTTTCCCACTGAAGAACCCCCCTCCGCAATGCAAAAATTCTTAATGATTGGTTTGGAACCAAAAATATAGATGATCTGGAATGAATAGAATGCCAGCTCGTTCTCCAGGCTTAATGATAATAGAAAATGTTTAGGGTCTTGTATGAAGAAAGGTTGTCAGCAATTGTAAGCAGTTCCAAATAAATGAAGAAGTGAGAGTACAATTTTAACCACCTGGGACGAAAATGACCAAAAACAGTTGCAGGGCTTGTTTCAAACCGGTACCAGAAGAATTTTTAAAGTAATTCGAGTTAATGAAGGATTTATGAAGGTAAAAATGTATTAACTGTCAAAAGGTTTTGTGCTTTTTTTAACTGTTTTTAATTACCTTAATTGCCTCTATCTTTTTGTCACATTATGAAGTAAAAAAAAATAAAAAAATCTCTTCAAATCTAGGAACTATAACTTTCTCACGCTAACGAACTCATAGAATGAACAATTAATGTTAAGTAACTCTACCTAAAGCAAAATTGAGTTCTATTCAGAGAAATAAATATAAACTCAAAACTGTCAGAGCCTCTATCTTTTTGTCGGAGAATCTATTATCACGTCTAAAATTTAAATTTTCAAATATAAATGTAGAAATATAACACTTTTTACGTTAAATTAGCTTGTTATGCTTAAAGTCACTCAATCCTGGTTAAACAGCTTTTCCATATAGCTATTGTACGGATAGTGAGGGTCCCACCAGTCCAGGATTTTTATGTTGATCACAGGATCGAGAATCACGATTATTTCTGCGCTGCTTTTTCTCGAAGTGTTGATGCCCGACCCGAATCCCAGTTGTAGTCTGTGATATCGGAAACGGGGAGCTGATGAGAGAGTCAGTGACACTGTCGTTAGAGTCAAGCCTGAAACATAAGTACAGTTAAATATTTAAGAGGATCATTTTATTACATTGTTACATACAGTACGCAAAATATAAATTTGCACTCCCTGATTTTTAGGGATTTTCATAAATCATAGCGAAATTAACCAAAAATGTATTTTTATTTGTAAATATAGCAGGAAGGTACATGACTTGAAAACAAAGTTGTTTCAATCAATATCGATCACAATATAATAGTAATAAGTATTAGTAGACTTGGCACAGAGACTGCTCCAACGTACAAGGCTAATTGACAAGTTCGCGGAGCGACACCTATAGAGCACTAAAAGAACTATATAATTTACTACATCTTAAAATATCATTCCCCATATGAACATAACATATCACTCAATAAGTTCGTAGGATGACTAATAAAATAACAACCTTAAGGCAAAATTGGACTTGGAATTGGACCTCAAGAGTGATCAAATGTTTTCAACTCTGCTCTAACATTTTGATGCCTTTTCCGTAAAACGACTTATCTCTGGCCTAAAAATAGGCTTCAGTTTCGGCAATTACTTTTTCATTGGAGCCAAATCGCGTCCCCTGGAGCTTTCTTTTTAGGTCTGCAAACAGGTTGTAGTCAGTAGGAGCCAGATGTGGAGAATACGGTGGATGGGGAAGCAATTCAAAGTATAATTTATGCAATTTTGCCACTGTTGCGAGTGCCTTGTAATAGAGGGCATTATCTTGATGAAAGAGCTTTTATATTCTTCATTTGGGGACACTTTTTCGCAATTTCTTTATTCAAAGGCACCAATAACGCCATGTAATATTCGCTATTGATGGTTGTTTCATTGTCAAGGTATCAATGAATAAAATACCTTGCGCATGCCAAAACCTTACCAACTGACATTTGCATTTTTGGTCGTTTTGGGCGGATCTACACAACAGTGTACACAGTTGCTGTGCAGTGTCTGAGTGCCGATTTGACTCTGGAGTACAGTGATGGATCCATGTTTCTTCCATTGTCACATATCGCATAAAAAATCCTTTTTATTGCGCTGAAACAGCTCTAAACAGCGCGCTAAATCGTCGACGCGTTGATGTTTTTGATCGACTATGAGCAAATGCGGTATCCACTTCGAACAGAGCTTTCTCATGGACAAATGCTCATGCAGAATGGTGAATAGACTGTTCTGTGTCATTAAAACCAGTGTAACTTGTGAACTAAACCTCAGATTGTCATGAAATTTTGACATGTATTATATGAAGGTTAGTACTTTCTAAAAATCATATGGATTTGTTAATAGTGTCATTCTACGAACTTATTGAGTGAATTCATTCGTACAAAAACAGCAGTTGAAAGTAAACGTATCGGTGTTATTTTTTTTAAATGGAAAATATTGTTAATCGTAGTGATTAAATTCTTTGTTAAAAACGTTTTAAAGGCAATGGAAAATCATAGTGAAATGGTAAATGTATTTGGGGAGTCTGCTCCTTTAAAACCAATGGTTTCTAAGTGGGCAGGTGAGTTTCAACGTGGACATACAAGCCTGGATCATGCCTGGATCAACTAATAATTAATTCTATACATGACATGGTGATGAATGACAGACAATTAACTTTGAGTGAAATAGCTAAGGCCATGAACATCTCCACTGAATGGTTGTTTCATATTTTGAAAAAGGAATTGGATTTGAGAAACCCATGTGGCATTTTGCAACCTATGGATGCAGTAAATTCTGATCGAAAACGACTTCGAGCAAAACCATTTGGATGTTTTTCGAAATAATATAATAGATTTTGGCTGCCGTTTTGTAACTATGGATGAGACTTAACTGCGACAACAAAGCGCAGAGTGTAAAGTGGTTAAAATCGACCAAAAAGTTATTGCGTCAATTTTTTGGGATGCAAAAAGCATTTTATTAACAGATTACCTCCAAACCGGAAAAAAATACAGCAGCCGTAGAGTATTTTGAAGGACTTCCAAAAAATCACTTCAGAGATTGAATAAATGAATTTGAGAACCGCTGGAAAAAATGTATTGAGCTTAAGGGAGAATATACGGAAGAATAAAGTCAGGATCTGCGAAAAAAACTTCTCGTCTATTGAGGCTTTAATAACTCAATATAACACATCATTCGATAAGTTCGTAGGATGACATATAGATGGCTCCACTATTGACAAATCCATATGATTTTTTAGGAAATACTAACTTTAAAATGACACGTGTCAAAATTTCATGACAATCTGAGGTTCAGTTCACAAGTGTAGTATATAATACTACAATATTGGTAATATCTGTAAGTGGAGGTGTCACGGACTAAGTAAGACACATAAATACACGTGACACAAAAACATCAAAATATGCAAACTGACGCACGTCTATAAGCATACTCAATTCTCGGACATGCGCATAAGACTCAAAGTAGTAGTGAGAGAAACAGACGCATATATATCTGGACCGTAATGATTTCGTCGATCTCCAGACCTTGCTAGCAATATAGTAGTATTATATATATGGTTACAGTGGTTTTAATGACGCCACTTTTGTAATTTTGAAAACAATGGAAATATCTGAGTTTCGTGAGTTAATAAATCATTGTTTTTTAATGGGAAAAAATACCGTTCAAGCAAAGCAATGGCTTGACAAGTGTTATTCGGACTCTGCGTCATCGAGACAAATAACAGAGAAGTGGTTTGTTGATTTTATACGCGATCATACAAATACTGATGACGCTGTACGCTCTGATTGCGTAATTTCGGCAGTTTTTCCAGAAAACATAAAAACAGTCCACAAAATAGTTTTGGCCGATCGTTAATTGAAGTTACGTTAGATAGCTGACACTTTAAAAATATCAGCTGGCAATGTATTCACTATTTTGTATAAACATTTATCCATGAGAATGCTCTGTTCGAAGTAGATACCGCATTTGCTCACTCGATCAAAAATAGTAATGCATCGACGATTCAGCGCGATGTTTGGAGCTGTTTCAGCGCAATAAAAAGGATTTTTACATGCGGTATGTGACAATGGATGAAATATGGATCCATCACTACACGCCACAGTCAAAAATTGTCTAATTTAGTGGTAAATCTCTTTGAGTTTAGTGTTTCACAACCAAGGTTTTAATAGAGAAACACGGTCAGTGGAACTAAATTTTTATCTTTAAGTTTAAATTAGACGTATTGGAGCAGATGTCATGTAAACGAAAAATTGAAAAAAATATTTCAAATAAAAGTAAAAATATGCCAAACCAAGATTCTAAGATTGTCAAGAGTCTGCGAGAGAAGGATTGTTTTTATATTTAACTGCGGTAGTCGATACTTGATGGAAATTCATTTTAAATAAAAAACCAAGATTAATATCTAAATTTCCACTATATTTAAAACTTCTCATCTCAATGTCTAGAGTAATATAAATTTAACAAGGGTGAACCATTCAAGTCTACCTGATCATTATGTAAAATACCCAATTTTTTTTTTTATTAATTTCTAGGCTCTCTAAAAGATTTAGTTTTTTAGATTTATTTTCGTTATGCAACATATTGAAATTATCGTTGAAAGTGTGATTTTTTAACATTAAGTGATTGGTATAATGAGAATTATTATGTTCTTTAATATAACTTCTTTTATGTTCATTAAGCCTGGTGGAAAAGGACCTTCCTGTTTGTCCAACATAGACTTTTGGACAAGAACCGCACTCAAATAAACTCCTGATTTATGAAGTTTATTTGTTTGACTTTTATTGTTTATTATTATTCAAATCATCACTTTACTGGTATAGATATGTTGAGGACATTATAATTTGTTTTACGGGTACGGACAGACAATTAAATCAATTCCTAACTTATATAAACTTTTTACATAAGAACATTAATTTTACAGTTGAAGAAGAACAAAACAACAGTATTAACTTTTTAGATTTAAGAGTTACAAGAAAAGAGAATAAACATGATTTTGCAATCTATCATAAGCCATCTCACAGAGATTTAGTTATGCATAACAAGTCTTGTCATCCTTATTCCCAAAAAATGGCAGCATTTAATTCATTCATACACAGATTAATAAATACCCCAATGTCAATAACAAAGAATTGAATGTCATCAAACAGATCGCAGTGAATAATGGTTATGACCCAAACATTATAAATAAAATAATTAATAAAGCATGTTATAATAATACCATTAATTTAATATATCCTGTCAATAAAGTCAAGAACACTGCATACAAAACAATTACATATATAGGAAAAGTCACCAAATTAATTTCTAAACATTTGTCAAAAACAAGCGATATAAATATTGCATTCAGAACAAACCATAGTCTTGGACGCTTAATAAAAAACAATAAAAGTCAAACAAATAAACTTCATAAATCAGGAGTTTATTTAATTGAGTGCGGGTCTTGTCCAAAAGTCTATGTTGGACAAACAGGAAGATCCTTTTCCACCAGGCTTAATGAACATAAAATAAGTTATATTAAGGAACAGAATAATTCTCATTATGCCAATCACTTAATGATAGAAAATCACACTTTCAACGATAATTTCAAAATGTTGCATAACGAAAATAAATCTTTTAGAAAGCCTAGAAATTAATAAAAGAAAATAATTGGGTATTTTACTTAATGATCAGGTAGACTTGAATAGTTCACCCTTGTTAAACTTATATTACTCTAGACATTGAGACGCGGGACTCCCACTATCATCATTTATGGTTTTATTAGATTAGTTTAGGTAGTAACTGCTTTTCGTACTGTTAGTTTAATTTAGTGTGTATTTGAAAAAGACACTGTGTGTCGAAACAATTGTCATACGTACAAGTTTTAAATATAGTGGAAATTTAGATATTAATCTTGGTTTTTTATTTAGGATTGTTTTTATTTAAAAGCCGATAAGTTAAATAAAGTTGTAGTAATGGACAAATCTGATTACTTTGAATGCGTTGGAAAATTAATTCAAGAAGGCCCATATAAACGATTACCGATGAATTCATTGTCAAAAAAGGTCACCGAAGTCAGAAATACATTGAAATCTTGTAACAGTCTTATTTCTCCTTCTTTAAAAAGTAAACATCATATTTCTAATCCAAAAGTGCCAATATTGTATGCTCCACCAAAACTTCATAAACCTGGAAAATCAGTGAGACCAATTGTACTAGCCATTGATTCTCCAACATACAAGTTGGCAAAATGGTTAACAAAGGAGTTTGAAAATCTACCAAACAAACTACATTCCTGCTCTGTGATAAACTCAACCAAATTCATAGAAAAAGTCAAAAACACACATCTACAGGAAGGCGAGTTTTTGGTTTCCTTTGACGTTTCATCGTGGTTTCCGAGTGTCCCGATTCCACATATCTTGAAATACCTGAAGGAGTAACTCGAGTTAAACGGATTTAATAACAAGATTGTTTCTGAGTATATCTCCTTAACAAGGTTATGTATGAAGCAAAATTGTTTTCAACTTAATAACAGGTTTTACGAACAAAAAGAAAGAACGTCAATGGGTAATCCCCTGTCACCGTTCTTAGCCAACTTATTTATGAGTAAATTTGAAACATGAATTCGGTTACTTTCCGAAGGTATGGTTAAGATATGTAGGTGATATCTTTGTAATTTTTGATTCAAAAAATGAAAACTATTAAGAACTTAAATAGTAAATCCCAAAACATAGTATTCACGCATGAACTCGAAAACAACGATAGTTTACCATTTCTGGATGTTTTGGTAAGTAGAAACAATAAAAATAGGTTGAATTTTTATATTTTTAGAAAAAACACCAACACTTTGAGATACATTCCTAACGATTCGAATCATAGCTTCCAGAATAAGATGGCTAGTTTAAATTTTATGGTAAATAGATTAATCAATTTTCCTTTAAACAAAGATAATTATAACAAAGAATTAAAATTAATTGGGAAGGTATCCGAAGTGAACGGTTATAATAAGAACATTGTAGATAAATTAATTAGAAAACATAAGTTTAGAAAATTATTGAAAGAATCTTCGACTTTTCAAAAGGATCAGAACAAAAATAAATTCATGGTAATAATGTTTCATGCCCAATTAACAGGAGGGTTAGAGAAAATTAAAAAAAAGTGGACATTAAAGTTGTGTACAAACCATATAATAAACTAAGAGAAGTCCTGGGTAACCCCAAGGATAAAGTAGATCAACATGAAAAGTCGGGGATTTACGAAATTAGCTGTCAAGATTGTGATCGAAGGTATATTGGGCAAACAAAAAGTCCACATTAACGAGATATAAGCAATACATTGCCCACATTAGATATGGGAGAAATGAAAAATCTTGTGTTACCCAGCATGCAATCGAACATGGCCAGGACATAGGCATTAGTAATTTAAGACTAGTTAAAAGTGTAAATGACAATAGAGCTTTGGATGTATATGAAAGCATTCAAACAGAAAAATGCAAGAAAATAATGAACCGGGATAAAGGCTCTATTCCGTTCAGTCAACTTTTCCAATTATTAATGTAAGGGTCGGTTAAATTCACGGTTCTTTTTTCTTCCTTTTGTTCGCTTTTTCCCCTTTTTTCTTTTTTGTATCCTTTTTTTTGACACGTTTAGGTAGGTAGCACGCTTCGTAGGTAGTATGTTAGCAATTTGTGTTTCATATAAATAGAACATAGCTGCGTTTTTAAAATTAGATTAAATTATCTCCTGATA
The DNA here is from genome assembly GCA_031761425.1 of Cosmopolites sordidus. Taxonomy (NCBI): domain Eukaryota; kingdom Metazoa; phylum Arthropoda; class Insecta; order Coleoptera; family Curculionidae; genus Cosmopolites; species Cosmopolites sordidus. The sequence goes on from JARFXV010002414.1 coordinate 137,060, forward strand.
ATAATAACATGGTTAGCGAAACGTACGTCGAGAACATTAAAAAATATATTTCGGTGTTTAGTGGTAAATCTCTTTGAGTTTAGTGTTTGACACCGAAGGTTCCAATAGAGAAATTGATGTCTAACACTTGTTTTTAAATTAAAAATACTTTAATAAAAGGATGTTTTGTGTAAGGTCTTATTTTTTTAATACATTACGACCATCCCCCTATTCCTGAACATGACCCCCTGGGGTCGCAACGCCCTGAAGAAAAGACGATTTAGACTAGACAGTTTTAGACTGAAATAAAAAGAGGCTATTAAGTACTTCTATTTTTTTACTACATAATTTTTTCTAAAATATCTCAGCAATGTATAATTCTGAATAAATTAACTGTATATATTCAGACCAATATCATGTACCACCTGATCAAAAAGTTCTCGGAATGACTACTGCGTACCGCTCTCAGTCATCCGATGAGAGTCCTGTTTTTTTTTTGCTAGGTTGCCACATCTGTCATTGACATTCCCATCAAATTTCAGCGTCATAGCCTGACATTTGTAAAAGTTAGGCCGTCTTGAGTACATCTGCCTCTGTGCGTGTTTTCGATTTTTACAATTTTAAAAATGGAAGTGCGTTTGCAACGAATTTGTATAAAATTTTGTGTTAAAACGGATTCAATGATGCGAGGACCTTGAAAATGTTGGAAATATGTTTCGCCAACGATACTCTAAAGCTGGGTCCACATCAATACAAATTTGCGTTGAGCGGGCTGTATGTATATGTCTTCGTGGCAATGTAGACGCTCTGACTCACAAAGTTACAAACAAATATTGTCGCCGCACAACAACGCACACGAAACATCTGTTTTTCATCGGATAATTCAAACAAATTGTTTCAGTAAATTTAAAAAACACGCAAAATTTTATTGGTGTGGACCCAGCTTAAAGAAAACAGTCATTTATCATTGACAGGAACGCTTCAGAAGTGGTTGTGATTTTGTCGATGATGACGAACGCAGTGGCAGGCCGTCAACATCGAAAACATCGATAAAGTGAAAGAAATGGTGGTCAATAACGGCAAATTAACCACCAGAGAGCTAGCAGAGGACTTGAACATTGTTTATGGATTCGTTCAAGACATTTCAGTTAATGATTTGGGTTTCCGCCATGTTGCAGCAAAGTTGGTGCCGTAAGACCCAAATTTCATGCAAAAAGAGACCACGTTGGCATCGCAAAATCCATGATTTCCAAGGCTCAATCCAACCCAACATTTATCAAACGCATTATTACTGGAAATGAGACGTGGGTTTATGAATACGACACGCAATCCAGACATCACACGACTGAATGACGTGCACCCAATGAGCTAAGACCGAAAAAAACCACGTCGTTTTCAATCGAAAAAGAAGGCGATGAGCTCGGTTTTCATGGACTACAACGGTGTTGTACATCATGAATTCCTTTCGGAAGGTCAAACAAGGGATATTATTTGGGAGTTATGAGACGTTTGTGTGAAGCAATTCGTAAACAAAAGATTTGTGGGCAACCAATTCGTGGATTTTACACCACGATAACGCACCGTCACACAATATCATCATTATCCGCGACTTTTTGACCAAGAACGGAACGAATACCATCCAACAGCCACCAAATTTATCTGATTTGGCTAACTGCAACTTTTTCTGTTCAATCGAGTCAAAAAAACACTACGGGGAACGTTTTTTAGGAGTCGAGAGGAGGTTGTGTATACATCGAGTATAAAAAAATGTTTCGAAGATTGGATGAAGCGCTGCCATAAGTGCATTAGAGTCCATGGGGAGTACTTTGAAGAGTACAATATCAATTTTGATGAATAAACTTTTTGATCAAGGTGGTATGCCTTTTAGATGTAATTTTTTCGAATTTCGACATTTTTTACTCTCAAAAAAATCTTTGATTTTTCCTGTAAATATTCCCATACAAAGAGGAGCGGGCCGACTTTTCCTTCTATTTTTTTTTATTTAATTTTTCATTCAATAAAACTTTTTCACTTTTTCTATTTTAAAAACTTTGTTTATACAGTAAAATTAATTTCAGTCAATGATTCTGTGGTATTTTATTCTCCACTTATAATCTAAATTTATAATTAATGATTAGGATTTTACGGATTATACAATTGACTATCAATTTTCTTGATACAAAAGTCCTTCACATATTCATCTCTTGGCTTAATAATAGTTTTTAAACTACATCTTGGCTTCGATATCTAATACTTTTAAAAGTAATTCTTTTGTTTTGTTTGTAAAGTTTAAAAAATAAAAAAAAATTCAACTAAATAAAAAAAAATAGAAGGAAAAGTGGGCCTTTGCACGGGAGTATTTACAGGAAAAATCAAAGTTTTTTTTGAGAGAAAAAAAAATAAAAATATCGGACTTCGAAATAAATGACGGTTTTTTCAAAATACTGAAAAATGTCATAGAACTTCATTTCTGATTTTTTTTTTGTATTTTGTTCTAAAAAGTGCATTTAAAAACAAAAATTAAAAAACAAGAACGTCTCAATAGGTCAATTTTTGAAAAAGTTATGGCTATTTGAAAAAAGAGCCATTTTTTCAAAATTTTTTTTTTGGGTTAGGTAAAAAAATTTGACAAAATTCTAGAAAACGAAGGGGGGGGGGGGGGTTATAAAAAACACAATAAATTTATTTCAACATTTCTCTTTACTCTCCTATTTTTTTTTTAATTCTGTCGGGAGATTTTTTTAATACAACAGAAAATAGTAGAAAATTGCAAACTTTGTTATTAAATATCTCGCCTTTTAAACGGTCGAAAAATATTAAACTTCAGGATTTATAAGTAAACGTTATTCATAATTTGTGACTGAAAAATGGGCAAAATCTGTCGAAAGGGGGTTTCGCGCTGCAACTACCTTAATGACTTGCAACTGTTTTAATTTTGTACGAACTATAATTAAAATATATTTTATAATAAAGCTTAAATTAAAAAAAAAACTAAATTGCTAATGATGAAAAAATGACACTGTGAATATTTTGTTATTTATTTAAAATGGTAAAGTGGCAGGGTTAGAGGTGCATCAGCAACTAGGCTATTTAGCGGCTGGACCTACAGCTTAACGTGGGTTCCGAACCACACAGGCCGCTGCTCTTACCGCCCGCACCAACGCGACCGGCTTATTTATTTGATTTATAATCAAACAATTGTACTTATTACCATAATAAAATGTAATTCGTATCAGGTTATCAACATTATTAACACTATCTTAATATTCATTGTCTCATGATCGTGAAATAATACATCAAAAAGATGAAATACTACTACAAAATCGAAAAAATCGAAAGGGGTCAGATGACCTTCCCGAGCCCCGACCCATCAATAGGGGCAATACACAGGTAACAAAGCCGCCGCCGATAGTCATTACGACGGCAATCAACTATGACGACTTCAAGACAGCTGTGGAGACCACGCTGTCCAAAGGTTCAAAAGCGGTCGATTTGGCATGGAAGATAGTGTTGTAAAAATCCGGATCCTTTTGATATTCGGATTATGCGTATTCGGAACCAAGGGATATTCGTATTTATTATCCGGATACGTATCCATATGTTAAATCTTAAATAAATAGGCTAGGCAACCGTAAAAAGGAAGGGATGCGAATAGATGCGTAAATGTCCCGTTGATGACTGTGGCGCTACGAATTCGGATTCATTACATACAGTAACTTACCACTATAGGCGTTCTATAACCAGTATGAAAAAAAAAATACCTATATTCTCTGAATTATCGAAAAGTATATATATTCTGTAAAAATAACAAAAATGTTTATCAAAAAAAAAAAAAAAATACAAAATATAGTTAGTTAAAGTTAGAAATCACGTGGAAGCATTTTTAAAAACTTTATTTTTGTTTTTGGGTAGTACAAAGAGTAACGGTTCTATTGACAGTTAACTAAAGATTAATTTTTGTTTACAGTTTACAATATTTATATTAAAATTAATGTTAACTAAGGGCCGTGTCAGCAATGACATCATCTGCTGGGGCTGACTCATTTGGTTGAGGTGCAAGCTGGCGATGTTAGTCATATAACGCCTCCCGCCGAAGACGAAAACAAAAGGGGTGAATGTTTGTTTTCGACCATATCCTTTAGGGGTATTTCTTCATTTCTTTTCTTGATCGGGTTGGTGGTTTGGACCGGTTCTTTTTCTTTTTGTATATTTTCCATGCGAATATACTCATTATAGTTCCCACTATAAAGATGGTAGTGAGGGTAGTTGGGCTTAGTGCCATTATATGTAATTGGGAAGATTCTGGAATTTTTAAAAGTTTACCTTTTTCTTGTAATTGTTTTATTTTGTTAATATCGATTGATTGTAGTTGAAGATGGGTTTGTTTTTGAGGTTCTTCTATAGTTCCAAATTCGATTGGTGGTAGAAGGTAGGGATTGCCTTTTAGTAATTCTTCTTTGTTCGAATATTGATTTTGTAATGCCTGAATTCCACAATTGTGAGGTATTTGTATAAGGCTTGGCTCTTTAATTAGTATATATTCTTGTTTATAACAGTTTTGATATATTCTTAATGGTTGTTCATTGGGAATAATCAAAATATACTTGTTATTGATCCATTGTATAATAGGTTGGTCTAATTTCACATTAATCAGTTGGCATTGGCGATTTTCTGCGTATCGGATTAATGTAGTAATGCATTCTTTTGTTGTTGGCTTCAGTTCATTTGGGCAAAGATAATTATCTTCTATTTGCGGACATTCTGTGTTGCTAAATTGTTGCGAAACGAGTGCCAATAATTAGGTAGGGTTGATTAGGTACAATCAAGGTATTGTTTATAGGTATAGGAAATAGATGAAAAGATTGAAAGATTTCTTCCTTAAAAATAGGAAAGCGAATTACAAAAATAATTTTGTCTTTGACAAATTTCACTTGCAAACTCGCAATTTGATAGTAATTATTTAATTCTTGCAAATTAAGAATTTTATCTTATCCATATAACATTGTTAAATTAGATGTTAGATTTGTCATTTCTTGAGCCGATATTATGGTGCCGTGTAAAATGTTCAAATGAGCGAAAGCGATAGCATCTTCAATATTGTCTAGAAAAGTGATTAAATTCTGACAATTAAGAATTAGTTGATCAATAATATTATACGTATGTAAATAAGTATCTAGATTGAAGGATTTGTTTATTATGTTTAATTTAAGTTCCTCAATAGATGTTTTGATTGTTCTTTGATTTTTACCAAGAATATTAATAGTTTCGTTGTAGTTCTGAATGAGTTCTTTCGTCAAGGATATATGTTGAATTATTTCTTTCTGAACAGAATTTTAGTTCGTTTGGAGTTCATAGATTGCCTTATCATATCTTTCTCCATTTTCTGAATCAAGGGTACCAAAAATCCACTTTTCCTACTAGATTTATTAGTCCTCTTTTGATTCTAATATGGGGTTGAATATTGTTTAGCTTGGTTTTTGTTTCCTGCATTAAATAATGAGTTTGGTTCATCATAGATTTTAAATTTACAACTTTATTAAGTGGTATGTCTGTTATTTGAAGTCTAATGTTGTTAAAATAGTCTTCGATATTGTTTAACTGATTGACAAGTGAGGATGTTTGTATATAGTGGATCAAAGTATGTTTGTTTTCTATTATTCGCGTATTTCCAGGTTGAAAGGGAAATAGTGGTGTTTTTATAGGGGTTATAGTTACGTCGGTTTCAGCCTTCGCTCTTATAGTCTGTATCGTCACTACAAGTAGGTATACTGCCAGTATCTTCATTGTTTTTCTGTGGACAAAAAGAATACTTCTTTGGTTTTTGTAGATTAGCTTTATGAATAATTTTATCTTTAGTTGTTATTTTCTTTTTTCCTATATCTTGTTTTACTTTAGTTTTTGTATAGCGAGGTTTATCTTTTGTTCGCTTAGCTGTTTTATCTATTACATATGTATCTAATTGTTCTTCGTAATCTATTGGGTTTTCTCTATTCTGATTACGTTTTTCAATTATTTTTGTCTTTGTTTCTAGAGAGGTATTATATATATTTTTATATATTTCTTCCAGTCGTTCCTTTCTGTCATTAATGAATTTATTTATTATTATTTCATCTGTTAGGTCGAATGGATCCAAGGCATTCAATTTTCCGTTAATGACATCTCTAGGCCTTTGTTTAGTGACACTATGTGTTGTCAAATTGTATCCTAATACAGCGTATACCATTAATTCTTTTTCATTGGCATTTGGATCTTTTAATTTTAATACTCGATATAATTCAATTGATGTTGAATGAAATCGTTCAACAGGATTATTGCTATTCGAATTTCCTGGGGTGTATTGAGATGTTATGTAATTTGCAGAATTCTAATAATAATGATGATTTAAATTCCGTGCCGTTGTCACAAGTAATTTGGCTGGGGATACCATACCGTGGTGGTTTATGAATAATATTAAATTATTTAAGACAATACTTGAAGTGCAAGTTGGTTCTAAAATATAGGCTTGTCCGTATCTAGAAAATACGTCTATTAGGGTTAGGAATTTTACATTATTTATTTGAAATGTATCTATATGTATCGATTCTAAAGGTTGTGTTGGTGTTGGTGATATCGAAAATTTTATTTTCGGTGGATTACGATCATATTTGGATCGTTGGCATATCTCGCAATTATTAATTAGTTCTGTTAGATCTTCTTTCATATTTGGCTAATAATGTATTTTCTTTAAGGCTAGTAAACCTTCATTGATACCTCTGTGGCATATTTTAGTATGATGAAATCAATTTCTGTTGTTTTTCTTTATCTTCGACATCATTCAATAGTATTTTTGATATAAGTAATTTGTATGAGTTATTTTTGAACACGTTCGATAATATAACGCTAATCTCAAGATATACATTTTCATCTGTATAATTTGTATAGATACAATAAAGTTTCTTGGATTCTACATACTCTTTGAAGAAGTGTATTATTTCTTCTACCTAGTTTTCTGTTAACTGGACGATGATTCTATTCTTATGTCCAAATATTTTTCTTCTTTTAACATGATTTCCTCCTGTTTTTCTTGTAAATATTAATTGGTTGGAGTACATGTTTAGATAGTTTTCTGTAATAGGGATATTTAAAATTGGATCTTCCAATGATGTGTGAATCGTTTCATTGTCTTCTCGATTTTCTTGTTTTCGAGGGGGTTTGATTTAAATATTTGAGTGAACTATAATTTTAGGGGTGTTTATGATTTCATTAAGTCTTTCATGTTCTTGATCTGTCATCGGTATTTGTCTTTCTCTTTCAATGAACTGTTCAATTTCATTATTTATATCTGCTGGATTTCCAATACTTGATTCATTTTCAATTGCGTTAATTTCAATCCTTGATAACGCATCTGCATTGGTATTTTCTTTTCCTTTTTTATATTCAATTCTGTAATCGTATTCTTCTAGTTTTAGTCTCCATATGACTAGACGTGAATTAGGTTCTTTCATATTAAATAGATATTGTAGTGGTTTGTGATCTGTGACAATTATAAATTACGACCAAATAAATAGGGTCTAAAATGTTGGGTGGCCCACACGATAGCTAAGAGTTCTTTTTCTATCGTTGCATAATTTGATTCAGCCGGGTTTAACGTTCTTGATGCATAAGCTACTGGTAAATCGCTACCAACTTTTCCTTGGCTTAGAATTGCTCCGATGGATACGTTCGATGCATCTGTTGTCAATACGAAGGGCTTTTCAAAATCTGGATATTGAAGTATAGGGTCGTTACATAGGATATTTTTACATGTTTGGAATGTTTCTATAAATTCCTTTGAATGTATTATCTTTTGATCCTTCTTTAAACATTTCGTTAGGGGTTTGGTTAATTTTGCGAAGTTTTTGATAAATCTTCTATAGTAACCTAATAATCCTAGAAAGGCTTTAATGTCTTTTGCAGTTTTTGGTATTGGATATTTTAATATTACATTTATCTTTTTGGGATTTGGTCTGATTCCTTCTGGTGTTATGACATGACCTAAAAATTCTACTTCTTTTTGTAAAAATTCAGATTTATCTAGTTGAATTTTCAATCGGGCTTCTTGTAGTCTTGTAAATACCAATTTCAAATGTTTCATATGTTCTTCTAGACCTTTAGAAAATATTATGACGTCGTCATGTAGACTAGGCAAATTTTTCCTACTACATCTCGCAAAACGTTGTCCATAACTCTTTGGAACGTTGCGGGTGCATTTTTTAATCCGAATGGCATTCGAATAAATTCGTAATGTCAATTTTCTGCATTAAATGCTGTCTTTTCTACTGAGTTCTTATTAATTTCGATTTGGTGAAATCCTGATGATAAGTCTATTGTAGAAAAATAAGTGCATTTGCCAGGTTTATCTAATATATCCGTTATGTTTGGTAAGGGATATCGATCGTCGATTGTCTTTACTTTAGTTTTCTGTAGTCAATAACTAGTCTCCATTTCTGTTTTCTACTAGCGTCAAGTTTTTTCGGTACTATCCAAATAGGGCTGCTCCACGGGCTTTGACTATGTTTTTATTATTCCATCTTCTAGCATTTTGGTTATCTGTCTATTTATTTCTGCTTTATGAACGAAGGGGTACCTATATGATTTCGTATGTATTGGAATCTCATCGCTGGTTTTGATCTCGTGTTTAATCTGATTGGTAAATGTTAGTGCGTTTTCTTCTTTGTGAAAGATGTTCGTGAAATCTCGACATAGTTTTATTAGTTCGGTTTTTTCTTCATCGTTCTAGTGATCTGTTCTGAGTAGCTTTGAAATACTCTTGTTTCTATATTGGTCCTTAATTGGAAGGTTGTCAAAATGGAATAAATGATATTGTTCCCTTTTTGTGTCTGCGAATGGAATCGTTTTCAATGGTCTTAGTAATTTTATAGTGACTGGTTTGTTCGTATGATTATAGATTTCGGTATATGCAAATCCATTTTCTGAGGTAGTGAGAGTTTGTGGTATAAAGGCTTTATTATCGAAATTTTGATCAAGAAAAAAAGAATCAAGCTTACCGAAAATGAAATGCTATGACAAGTGAGCATATACTTGATTGAAAATAAGTGATTATATTAATGAAAATATAAGTGTATGCAGACATTTCATTGTTTTTTTCTGTTTTATACTTGCATATTATATATGAATAAATGTCATTGATAATCATATAATCTTTTTATTTTTTAATAACCATTCAAATATGAAAAAAATGTCGATGGTTTTTGAACGAAGCATTTTACATATGCTGAATCTATCTGGAGGTACTAAATCAACGATACTTGCAATACTTACAATATACTGCAATACTTACTCAACATTTATTTTAATTTTTTTTAGTTTCTTAGTAATATGGATTTAGTTTTGAGTCGATTTTTTTTATTGTTATTAAAGTTTAAATTGTAAAAATGATTCGCTAAAGAAAGATTATGATATTTAATCGCAATCTGGCAACAGGGCTGTCAAAATGTGGATCAGGTGCTTAAGGTAGTTCCGGCGTGGTGTAGTATAATCGGAGCATTTATAATGGTCAGAAATGCGAAGCCTCGGCAACCAGATATTCAGGCATACTAACAAATATTTTTGGTTATGATGTGGCAACGTTGTTCTGACCACATATATCACTAGTAATGATGGGAAATACGGATCTTTTTTGGAGAGTCGGATCACCGGTTCAGAATCAATTCAAAGATCCGGATCCCTGAGCCGGTTCTCGGATCCCACTGAATCTTTTGTCGTATAGCTGGTTGCATAATCGGAAACAAATACTTTACGATTGGCAGTAGTATATAGCATAACATTTTAATTTCTGAGAATATCAACATGCCCGTATATGAATTATTAAAAGGCTTCGGTATATCATTGATATCAAAAAGCAATAATTCACTCTCATATGGAAAAATTTTGAAGACGAAGTAATAAATGTAAGAAGTTCCAGAAACCCTACGTGGGCAACTATTAATGAAATAGAAAAATATTTAAATGAGCCCTTAATCGATCGACACGAGGACCCCTTAATATGGTGGTTTCAAAGAAAAAATATTTATCCAAGACTATATGAATTTGTCCAAAAAAGACTGTCTTATATCTACTTCAGTGCCATGTGAAAGAATTTTCCGTAAAACTGGTCAAATTGTGGCAGAAAAAAGAAGTCGATTGAAAACTAAAAAGATAAATGAAATCATATTTTTACATGTAAATATGTATTTGTTTAAAAATTTTAATGTATAAAAATTAATTTTCAAATTTGATGTACTTATTGTGATGTGTCTTACCTGATGTTGAACTTTATTTTATATATTTTGTATCTTCAATCGAAATATCTCTTGACATGTCAGAGATATCGATTTCGGGTTTTCACTGGATGATTCCTCTTTAAATTACCTTTCTAGCCATGTAATAAAAGCTGTACCATATTTAGAGCAATTTTTAACTTAATATTACGGTAAAAATTAAAACTAACTGATTTTTTCAGAAAAATCGAAATATCTCTTGACATGTCAGAGATATCGATTTCGGGTTTTCACTGGATGATTCCTCTTTAAATTACCTTTCTAACCATGTAATAAAAGCTGAACCATTCCATTTGAAAAAACTGAACAAAACTTCAAAAAAGCTATTGTTGAATGTAACGCCACCTCGCGGTTTCATTTATAAACTAAATAATTTATCTCCCAGATTATCTGATTGTCCCAGCAATTGCTTTTTAAATGAATCCAAATTGAGGAAAATCGGTTTAGGCAAACTGATATTAGACGACTTTTTATCTAAATAGGTAAAACTCCCCCCACTTCTTTATTCGCGAAGTTACGACAAAAATGTCATAAAACAAAGTTGTAGGAGACAGTTTGCTAATTATAACTGAGAATTTTTCTTACTCGGTTAACACTTGAAAATACACAAAAAAATTATTTTTAAAAATGTTTAGCTCGTCACGCCCTCTTGCAGTCGTTTTAGAAGCTTAAAAATATTTTTGGTGAATTTCTCATAGTCAGTTTTAGTATAATATTTTTTTCCCCAAAGCTGTGGGATAAATAGTTTTCAAGATACGGCCGCGATCCATCCTTAATGGGACACCTGGTATATACATATATATATATATATATATATATATATATATATATATATATATATATATATATATATATATATATATATATATATATATATATATATATATATATATATATATATATATATATATAATTTATGGGAGAAATTTCCGATTAAAGTTTTTTAAGATTAGACCCTTTTAGATTAAAACCGGAGTACGCCAAGGAGATGGGTTATCCCTACTTCTCTTCAACCTGGTCCTGGACAAAGATTATGTGTATTATTCTATATATTTATATATTTAGGTACATAAAACAATAATAGATTGCAAATTTTAAGCCACAGTACGGCTCCTTTCCCCACGAATCTTTTCTCTCAAGGTTCACAAATCAACGGATCTAAAAAAGACCCGAGACCCGAGATCCGTCCGACCCGACTATCTAAGATCCAACAGAACCGAGAACCGTCTGGGATCCAAGAGCAGTCTGGGATCCGAGAGCCGCCTGGGATCCGAGATTCGTGAATCGTAATTTTAGGAACCGCTTCATTCTGCTCTTTTAAAAGATCCGAATCTGGGAGTCGGATCAGATCCGATCCGGACATCTCTAATCACTAGTATACTTGTGTCATCGCGTTATTTATAAAAATTGTTAATGTTGATTTAACAAGATGTCAAAGCAATTTATAAAAGAAAAAAAATAAATTATGTTTCTGCCATGCAGAAAGCAAAAGAAAAAAAAACTAAACCAATAGAAAAAAAATTTAAATGTCAATTCTAACCCCGGAGAAGGAAGACGTATCATAGAGTTATTAGAACTTGGAAAAAATTTAAAATGTCTTAAATGTAAACAAGTTTTCTGCTTAAAAAATTTAGAAAAAGAAAACATATTGGGCCTCAATTCCAAACTGTTGGTTAGATGTCAAAATTGTTCTTATGTTACTCAAGTTATGGCAGGTAAAGTACATGAAGGAGATACAAAATCACAGCTTTCTGATGGAAATTCTAAAGCTGATCTAGGTAAGTTTGTATTAATATAAATTTCTCTTTAATCTCTTAATTAACTTAATGTCTCATCACTCTACATTACTCGAGACCGATGTACGTACATCGTTGCCAGATCACTGTTAATCATAATTAAATTGTTATATCTCGTAAACAAAAAGGCAAAGTGCTACTTTTTTTTAAATTTATTTCGAAAACATTTCTCTTTACTCCCACTTTTTTTTATTTCTGTCGAGTGATTTTTTAATACAACAGAAAATAGTTGGGAGCAAAGGAAGTTTGACATGCTTTAAATGGATAGTGACCCTGAAAAATGCAAATTTTGTTATTAAATAGCTCGCGTTCTAAACGGTCGAAAAATCTTAAACTTCAGGATTTATTAGTAAACGTTATCCTTCATTTGGGGGGTTGCACGCTGGAACTACCTTAATGACGCGCAACTGTTTTAATTTTGTACGAACTATAGTTAAAATATATTTTACAATAAAGGTTAAATTTAAACCAGAAAAGAAAATACAACCAACCCTAACAGAAGAGCTCGATAAACAACCAGCACAGAACTGGCAAGAATTGAAACAAAAAAATATTAAAACAGCCTTAAAGTTGGTCCCTTTACAAAAACGTAGAAAATATCCGTGGTGGGATGAAGTTTGCGAGCCAGCAGTATTAAGCCGAAGTAAAGCATTCAAAGATTAGAACAGTCAAAAAACAGCAATAAATTATAATATCTTTTGGGAAGTAGGAAAAGAAACATCGAAGCTAATTAGACAACTCCAAAGTATTTGCTTCCAAAAGGAAAACGGACAATTAGCTCTAAATAACCAAGATAATTGCAAATAACTTGCGAAATATTTTGAACAACTACTAAACTGTCCTGAGCCCTTAAACAAATAACCAACACTAAACCCTATACAAACAAACCCAGATTCATTACCACCGAATGAAGATGAAATAATTAGGCAAATCTAGCGACTTAAAAATAACAAAGCTTCTGGTGAAGATGGAATCACTGCTGAACTTTTGAAATCGGCTGGTCAAGGTGCAATCAAGGAAATAACCAAAATTCTACAAGTTTGGCGAACCGAACGGATTCCGGAAGATTGGAAAGATGCTCTAATCCATCCACTACACAAAAAAGGAGATAGAACGGATGTAAACAACTGCAGAGGGATATCTGTTCTCCCAGTTTGTTACAAGTCTACTAGACAGAGCACAGGGACAGTTAGAACCTAAAATTGGTGAATATCAAGCAGGTTTTCGACCGGGCAGATCCTGCCCTGAACAAATCCTCAATCTAAAGTTGATCCTAAGACATCAAAAACTGTACAATAAAAGTCTATATATTTGTGGGTTTCAAAAAAGCATATGATTCTATTGACCGCGAATCTTTATTCCAAATTTTGAAAGAACAAGGACTAGATCTGAAAACGCTGCCAATTATTAAAGCAACATTAACTAATACAAGGTCAAAATTTAAATTCATGGGTGTCATCTCAGAGCCCTTCGAAATTAAAACTGGAGTGAGACAAGGGGATGGGCTCTCGCCACTCTTATTTAACTGTGTTCTAAAAAAAGGAATACAGGAGTGGCATGGAAAAAAGTCGGCCCTGAATATTGACCAGCCCATTAAACTGGGGAGAACCAACATCAAAATTGATTGTCTGGCGTTTGTTGATGATTTAGCAATTTGATTTAAGATATATTAACGGCACAAAAACAGATTGAAATCCTAAAAGAAACAGCAGAAAAGGTAGGACTTCAAATTTCCTTTGAAAAGACACAATACATGACCTGCAACAGACTAAGAACACCATTTCTAAAAACAAAATATGGTAACATCAGACGAGTCTCAATTCAAATATTTGGGTGAAATAATCGTGGAAAATGGGTTGGAAAAAGCGGCCAATAAGGGTAGATGTCAAAAATGGAAACGGCATTGAGACTTACACAAAATATTTACAATAAAAAATGCATATCTAAAAACACAAAATTGAGACATTACAACACAGTTATTAAGCCAGAATGTCTATATGGGACAGAAACGCTCATTTTGAATAGAAAGAGAGACATCGAGGACATTGAAAAGAAGGAAAGAAAAATCATAAGAAAAATCTTAAGCCCCAAACAAATAAATAGCACAACATACCGACTTCGAGAAAACCAAGACATCAAACAATGCACGGATATACATAGCGATATGAGAAAAAGAAGACTTAAGTTTTACGGATACATAAAACGGATGAATCCGAGTAGGCTAACTAGAGAAATAGTCGAATTTTATGAAAATAGGACTAGAGCTAAAGTAGAAATAATGAAATGGATTGCTGCAATTAAAGAGGACCTAAGATCAGCAAATATTACATCAAGTGAAATTCAGGATAGAGGCTGTTTCAGACATAAGGTTAAGGTTTGGAAGGTTGGCCAGAGAGGAAAATGTAGGAAAACTGGAACAACTTGGTCTGACGAAAGCAAAAAAGCTCATAGCGAAAGAATGAAATTAGTATGGGAGCAAAGGGGGCCCCACCAGGGCCCATACGTGAATATTAATAATAAAGGTTAAATTAAAAAAAAACAACCTAAATTGCTGATGATTTAAAAAAAAATGAAACTGTCAACATTTTGTTATCTATTTAATTTATAATCAAACAATGGTACTTATTACCATAATAGAATGTAATTCTTATCAGGTTATCAGCATTATTAACACAATCTTAATATTCATTATCTCATGATCGTGAAACAATACTTCAAAAAGATGAAATACTTGTACAAAAAATGTATGTAATATCTGAATGATTGTGACGTGTTCATATATCTTTTTCTATATTTAGGTTTTTCGCCACGATCTAAAACTCAAAAAATTTCAAAAATATCTGATGATATGTATATAAAGAATCACAGGGTAAAAACAAAAAACCAAACCGACAAAATTTTAAAAATATAAAAATGTTCTAAAAAAATATACAAACTTTTAACTTTAACGTTTCGGGAAGTATTCTAAACGAACTAAACGAATCTAAAAATAAAGTACGTTAATTTCTATAAATTATGAAAAGATAGAAAGTAAATATATTTTTTTGTCTAGGTCAATAATACTTACGTTGACAATTAGTTTTTAATGACAGTGACATCTCTCTCTCATTGAGAATGTAATTCTCAAACACTACTTTAGAGTAGTGTTTGAGAACGTAAAATCGTTTACGAAACTATAGTCACACAAATTTTGTTTAAAAATAAAAGTGATAGATAACAAAGTAAAGAATTGTTTTATTCCTTTTTAAAAAATGAACTATCACAAAGTAACGGACAAATCAATCAATAATATCAAATTATTTGTCCACTGTATCTTGAACATCACTTTAATAAAAAAATGTGAGGACTGTCAACTCGATACGGGTGCGACCTCAGCCATGGCTATTAGGTTCGTTGAGCTTGAAGAATTATGAATTTTATACTGGCTCAAATAACCCACCAGGCAGATCTATGCATGCAGCTATGCATATTGCATGCAGCTCTAGTCTCTATGGCATGCTGGGAATTTAAAGTCAGGGCGACATAACTGAAACACGTGGTTAATCCTGTTAGGCTTTTGGGGCCTGCCTTTTGGTTGCGACTTTAATGAATCTGTCATTTTGGTGCACCGCTAGGGAACAATATAATTTCTTCCTGAGTCAAAGAAAAAATTACAGAAAAACGGCAGCTACGGAAACATTAGCACCAAACCAGAACGACTGAAAACAAAAGAAAATGTAATAAAGCCGTAAAGGAATTGAAAGAATTAATACAGGAAGAACAGAATCAAGGCATCCAATATTACTGGAAAATCTCACGCCAACAGAAGCCTTTGGAAAGCTAAATTCAAAAGCTACTCCCTTTGGAAAGCTAAATCAACTCAGTCCTCCAGTTAAAAATCCTCATTTTTAACTGGAGGATTGAGGTATTGTTCTCACAATACCTGGGCTAGAAATGACAAAGAAAAAGCCAGAGCTTTCTCGAAACACCTAGAAATTGTATTCAAACCCTTTCCTTCAGAACTAATCAACGAAGAGAAAAAAAGAGATTACAGACTTCTTGGAAGTTCCATTTCAGATGGATTTACCGCACTAGAAATGTACAATTAAATAAATCAAACAAGTAATTCTAAAAGAAATCAACATTAAAAACGGAAGGAAGCACGATCGGTTCGCGCCTCAACTTTAAACAGGGAACCCTTCTTGTTTTATAGAATTTTTTTTTACCCCTGGTGGAACGGAAATATTTTGTAAAATAGTTTTAGGTGAGGTGATAAAGATAAAGGTAAATTGTTAGGGTTAGAAGCGCATCAGCAACTAGGCTATTTAGCGACTGGAGCTATAGATTAACGTGGGTTCCGAACCACGGTCATCAGCTTCCGACAAACCCAGGCCAGCACCCACCTCGGGCTATAAACCCTTGGTTATGTGCCCATAAGTCTATCAGGAAACCTACCGACTGGCGAGTGATCAACATTTAGGAAGTAAACAGACAGAAGAAAGAAAAACAACCATCCGAGCGCTGGAACCGAACCAACTACCGTTCCAGTGCGGTTTCGGCACAGCAGCGGTAGGTCTCTGCTCTTTACCGTCCGCACCAACGCGACCGGCTGGGTGAGGTGAGGTGAGTTATAGGTGAAAATAGTTAGGTGAGATAGACAAAGATGAATCAGTACTCTTATATCTTGGTATTTTAGAATTGCAGCAAGCAATAAGTTCAAAACCGGCGACGGGCTCGGGCGCGTCCTCACGCACCCAAGGTTCAGACGCTCTAAATTTTCCACGCGGGCCGCAACTTTCGGAGTCTTTTTGACTGAGTTCACGTGGCTCGATTGCAATGAATTTTGGCACAATCGATCCTTCTTGTCTCGTTTAGTACTGACAATTGTTATTCGAAGCAAGGATGGTTCGTAGGCCGATTGCAATGATTTTTCACTTAATAGATGCCTCTTAATCTGCTCTCTGTTTTTAGCTTTATTTGCTTCGGTTTTTGATGAATCCATCTTAGAATTCGTCAATTTTAGAATTTTTTTTTCTGAAAAGTCACTTGTATGCGATGTCTAATAACTTGTGACGTCACTACCGGATACGATTTCAACTGTTCTTTGTGTGATTGCGCAACTCTCCTCTAGAGATAGATACGTGTGGCGCGGTGCTCGGCTTGCGGGCGACTGAAGGGGACGCGGTCACAGACCGAGAGTAGAAGACAGGGTTCCCTGTCAAAAAGGCATCAGGACAAATCCTGAGATCAAAATCTCATCTCTGGAAAAATCATGCAAACCTGACAATTCTTGCAAGATGCTTTAAACTATTAAAGGTACCCATAAGTACCCATAAGTATATCAGTTATTAGGGGTGGAATATTTACTTCAGTTTGGTTCAAAGTGTGAATGTATAATGAGGTGTTTTATTACGCAATAATACAACACGTGGCCTTGACCTTTGCGACAACTAAATTCAAACGTTTTTGTTATAGCCGTGTAAAATGGCGGACAAACAACCAACTGAAGAACATTTAGTCATTGCATACTGTGTATGGAGACGTATTGAAAGTCAATAAGTGCGAACGCTGGTTTAGAAAATTTTCCAATGGTGGTTTTGACGTATCTGATAGCGATCGAAGTGGACGCGCTGTAGACTTTGATAATGACGCTTTAAAATCACTGGTGAAAACTGATCCCAAACTGAGTATCCAAGAAATAGCAAACACTCTTCAGGCTACTTGGTCAACAGTCCAAAGACATCTTCAAGTAATCGGGAAGGTTTTCAGGCAGGGTATATGGGGTTCCATATCTATTGTCGCATCAAACAATGGCTTTCTCCAAATCAATTAGCTCTACAGATTCCTAAACCATCCTTCAGTTTAAATAAAGTGTTACTGTGCGTTTGGTGGGACTGTGGTAGCATAATTCATTTTGAACTATTGAAACCGGGAGAAACAGGTACAGCTGAATTGTATTGCCAACAATTGGATACATTACGTAACGAATTGTTGGTAAAACGGCCAGGCCTGGTCAACAAAAGAGGGGTAATATTGCAACACGATAATGCCAGGTAGCATGTAGCAATATTAACCCAAGAAAAAATAAGACAGCTAAACTGGGAGGTTTTACTACGTCCACATATTCTCCAGACATAGCACAATCCGATTTTCATTTATTCCGATCCATGGAACATTCCCTAAGGAATAAAAATTTCAGAAATATCGATGATGTGCCAGCTCACCTAGCACATCAAATTTAAATTTAAGGAATATCTGCTATCAGCGCTGAGATAGAGCCTTGTATGTTATTTTATGATTATCTTCATTTTTCATTGACGAATCTTAGTTATTACTTGTTTTTGTTTGTGTATTTTATTTTCGCATACACGTTGTTATTATCTGTATTTTTACCTGCAGAATATTAGTTTATGTTTATATACGTCATGTAAGTCTAGTATTATGTATTGTATTGGTTTTTGGATTCGGGTTGAGTATGAGTGGCTCGTTGAGCTAAACTTCGTCCTATCCATTAAAATTTAATTAATTAATAAGGACATTTATTATTATTATTATATTATGTAACGATAAAGGATTCTCACACAAATTCGAAACCTATTCAGGCCAAGAGCAAGTTATGTATGTCGAGGAGCCGAACCTAAGAAATGTGTGCTAATTGAAATTGAAAAAATTAGTGTGGTAATGAGACTGGCAATAGAAATACCAAGAAATTTATACTATAAAATCTATTTTGATAACTGGTATTAAACTGTTCCACTATTTAATTAGCTAAAATCACAAGGAATGTTTGCCATTGGCACATTCAGAAAAGATAGAATCAACAACCTGCCATTCAATAGTAAGGTTCAAAAAGATAGGGAATCAGTTCTTGAGTATACCACTTCAGTTGAGGAGCATACTATATCATTAGTAAAATGGAAAGACAATAACTCCGTATACCTCGGCTCAATTTTGTGTGGATACCAACTGGTTTAGGGCCCACAAGTAGTAAAACTGTACAACCGACACGTGGGTGGAGTTGACATGATGGACTCTCACATAGGAAGACAGAATTCGAATTATAAATATATACGAATAGCGAAACGTGCTTCGAGAAGTTAAAAAAAAGTGATTTGGTGTTTAGTGGTAAATCTCTTCGAGTTTGGTGTTTTTTCAAATTTTTCAAATTTGACGTGAAAAAATTATGGAATATTTTTTAAAGTATTTTTCTTGCTAATCTCGAGTGCTAATTGTTCGAGGTGAAAATTCAAGTGCCTACTGGTATTACATTTTTTTTTCAGGTGAAAAGAATAAGAAAGGGATAATATTGAAACGATTTCGAGTTAGTGTCATGTTTTATTCGTATGGTAAACATGTCGAGTTTCAAGCTAAATAAAGAGTATTTGGGGAACATAGTGCTTTTCCTGCTCAATCAAAAGAAAAACGCCAGTGAAAGCCTTCGTATACTTGTGGAAGTTTACGTTGATGACGTTTCAACACAGGAGGCTTGTGGGCGCTGGTTTAAACGATTCAAAAGTTGCGATTTCGACTTGAAAGACAAAGAATGCCCAGATCAATCGAACAAATTTGAAGATGCCGAATTGCAAGCATTGTTGGAAGAGGACGGTATGCAAACTCAACAATAAATGGCAGAGAGGTTAAATATTTATCGCCGAATCAGTTGTTATCAGCTGCGTACCATGGGAAAAATCCAGAAGGCATGAAAATGGGTCATCTAAACGACAGACAAACAGAAAAACGAAAAACGGCGTGCGAAGTTTTGCTTTCTCGGCATGAAAGAAAGACTTTTTTTGCATCACATGACTGGAGATGAAATATGGAGAGATTTCGAGAACCCAAAAGGCAGAAAATCATGGGTTGACGCAGGATAACCATCAACATCGACCTCAAGACCGATTTGGAACGAAGGCAATTGTCTGTGTTTAGTTGGATCAGAAGGATTTCGTGCACCATGAGCTCCTGAAATCAGGTGAAACAGTTAATACCGTTCATTACCAGCAACAAATGATCAATTTGAAGCATGCGTTGATCGAAAAGCGACCAACATGGACTATAAGACATGGAAAAATTATTTTGCAGGACGACAACGCTCCATCACACACAACGAAAGCCGTCAGACACCATCTCTACATTTGGCTGGGAACTTTTGCCTTACCCGCCGTACTCACCAAACTTGACCCCTTCTATCTACCATTTGTTTTCATCGATGTCTTACGAACTTTCCATGAAACACTTCAATAATTATGTCGAATGGCGCATACTTTGATTAAACCATTTTTTGGTGTTTTTTTTTTAATTAGGAATAATTAATCGCCACACCTGGTATACATCACAAATTGGAAAGGGTCTGTGGCGATCGATTCATATGGAGACGGAGGTTGAAGGAAGCTAAGGTTCACTGACCGCCTGCAGCGTGTAGATTGGCTAACATTTCTTGAAGTTAGTCTAGTCATAGCAAAAATCAAGGAAAAGAAAGTTGGGTTTGTTGGGGCATTTGATTTAAACAAAAGATAATTCAGCAGAGAACATTTGAAATTCACGATGGGATAAGAAGAGACAGCTCGGGGGGGGGGGGGGGATTGAAGGAGGTCATAGCTAATTGATTTGCTACAGCTCCACATTAAGAAGACGAAGCAGATCTACACGTGATTTAGACTTCAGCTCATGAGAGCATCAAAATCCTAATGCAGGCAATGTATCAAAATTACCTACAGATTCGGCTTTATATCATGGAGTAATTGAACTGTTTTTTATGTCTATTGAACAGTAGGGCAATAAGAGAACATGCAGTAAGAAAGATTGGCCCCATAGAACTTCTCTTGAACTTACTTCACACATAAAATGCTCCCCCCCCCCCCCCCTATTAACTAAAAAAGGTGCTTTTTCTACCTTCCTATATTAAGTTTGGACTAATGAAAAAATTTATCAAATCCACGGACAAAGAAGCTAATGGTTTCAAGTACCTAAAAGAAATATTTCCTCAATTAATTAATACAAAACTAAAAGGCCCTCAAATAAGGAAGCTTCTAGATGATTTCCGTTTTTAAGAAAAAATAAATTCAGCTTGGAAGCTCAGCTCAAGCTCAGGCAGCTTGGAAGTGCCTTGCAAGTGTAGTAAAAGGATTTTTGTTTTTGGCAAAAAGAAAGATCAAACCTCATAGATGAACTCTTGAAAGCCTAAAAATGTTTAAAGTGGACTTCCAACTAAATGGACAACGAAAGTTCTTTCAATATTGATTGACAATATTGAATTCACAAATATTATGCCAAACAATTGGTATGTCTACACTTGTTCAACTTTTCCGTTCAACATGCCTTTCAACTTCTCACTGCGCTAGCACACGCATTCTAGCGCAGGATAAAAAGTGCAACTTGGCATAGAAACTGCTTCAATGTAAACACAGGCAGTGTTTACATTAGATTAGAATTACTAATCCTGTAAATCCTTTCAGTTTACGATTGACTGAAATCTGACTAGATTAAAAAAAAGAAGTAAATGATGAGTAAAAAATAGAGACAAATCTCTAGATTTTCGAGGCAAATTATTTTTTCTGATGAGAGAAAATTTGGAATATTTAAGCCAGCCAACACTTTAATATTATGGGGAGAAAAATACTTGGCTAGACTGGCTTTTACTGGATATATATATATATATATATATATATATATATATATATATATATATATATATATATATATATATATATATATATATATATATATATATATATATAGACTTGTTCGTTTAGTCTATTTTATCAGGTTAATATTTCTTGACGATAATAAAAACTTTAGATAACAAAAAAATAAGAGTGGCTTTTAAATTTTTTGCTGTTCGTTCATTGTTATCGAAAATATTTTATTAGCTTTGGTATACATTGCCCATGCATCCATACAGTTTTAAATTTTACTATGGGTCGCGCAAAACATTGTACTTCCGAAGAGAGGCATCTAGTATTGCAGTTACGGAGTTAAAACAAAACTTATATATTTATTTCTCATCTACTAAAGCGATCTGAATGCGTTATTGCTAAAGTTTTAAACGAGCAAAAATTATTAAAAATGTCACCAGAAACCAGAGGTCGCCCAAGAAAAATAAGCAAAAGATTGGAAAGAAAAGGATTTACGGTCAGCATCTAAGGCTATTTAGCGACTGGACCTACAGCTTAACGTAGGTTCCGAACCACGGTTATCAGCTAACGACAAACCCAGGCCAGCACCCCTCTCAGGTTATCAACCCTTGGTTATGTGCCTACCCATAAGCTTATCAAGAAGCCTACTGACTGGCGAGTGACCAACGTAGCACACTTGTCAAAAGGCATCCGGCCTTATCCAGCCTTTAACTGACGTGATTGAGGGGTAATTCATTGTCGTATTTTACACTCTTGCCTAGAAGCAATCACATACATTTAGGTGTGGATATGTGTGGGCGTGTGTGTGTGTATATGTGAGTGTATATAAGTGTGTGTGTAGGGTAAGAAGTAAGACGGACAGAACCATTAAAGAAAAACACCCATCGGAACGCTGGAATCGAACCAGCTACCTTTGGATTGCTAGGCAGGCGACTAACCCACCAGACCACCTCGGCCGGCAGCAAAAGATTGGAAAAATGTATTGTACGAGAGGCGCGGAAACACCCGTTTTCCACTTCGTTTGACATTAAACAGAAAATGGGTCTACAAATCAGTACAAGGACAATTCGTAGACGATTAGTAGAGATGGATCGTCATGGAAGAAGATATATATACAGGGTGCGGAAAAAGTTCCCGTACTTTTTTGTTTATGCATTTTTGGCTTAGTCTTGTCTTAATATTTGTCATTTCTGATGGTTTTATTGAATTCCTTGTTTAATTTTGGCCCATAATGTGTCGTAATTATTTATTTACTTTCAGTTAGGTTAAAGTTATGTCTCGTGAAAATCAGCGTGTCACTGTGGTCGAATTGCACAAACAAGGAACGAAGACGGCTGACATTGTTGGCACGACTGGTTACAAGAAGCAAACCGTCTACGATGCCGTGAAGCGTTATGAGGAGACCGGCGGGATTGCGGACTGTCCTCGAAGCGGTTGTCCAACCACCGCGACCACTCCGGGGAACGTCCAGAAGATCCGTTGCCGAATTCAACGAAATCCGGAGCGTTCGATGCGGAAGATAGTGAAAGAGCTCGGCGTTGATGAGAAAAGCATCCGTCACATCGTCAGGAGGAAGCTAGAACTGCGCAGCTGCAAGATCGCTCGCGTTCATTTCCTCAACGACGCGATGAAGGCGAAACGACTCGAGAAATCTCGTCGGATGCTTCGTCTGCTCGGTGGTGCTTGCCTGTCGAAAGTGCTCTTCACCGACGAGAAGATCTTTACCGTCGAGCCGCTCCACAACCGTCCGAATCGGTTGCTGCTCAGGAAAGGTCAGCAGAAGACCGGGGCTGCAAAAACCATCGGCCGCAGCCATTTTCCGGCATCCGTCATGGTATGGGCCGGGATCTGCGCTACCGGAAAGACGCCACTGGTCTTCATTGAGCGGAACGTCAAGATCAATGCTGTGTCCGTGTCCTCCCCGACGTACTGGAGCCGTGGGCGACGCAGCACTTTGGCCCAGCTGGATTCACGGTTCAGCAAGACTGGGAGCCGGCGCATTCGACAATTGCCGTCTGCGAAGAGCTGTTTACGGGCTTTTGGGGCAAAGACGTTTGGCCGCCTAACTCGCCGGATCTTAACCCAATGGACTACTCGGTGTGGTCCATCCTGGAGCAAAAAATCTCGGATACACGCTATGTCATGGTTGACCAGCTGAAAGTGACTTTGACGCGCGCCTGGGGCGAAATTACAGTGGATCAGTGTGCGAGCATCGTCGGAAACGTTTGCAAGCGACTTCGTAAATGTATTGACGACCAAGGGGGCAATTTTGAATAATTGTAAATTTTTTTGTTTACTGTTATTTTTACGGGTCTAATAAAGATTTTTGTTTTTAAATTTTGTTGATTTGTTGAATTGTCTGGTAGTTACAGCCAGTTGAAATATTTAAAAAAGAAATATTTTTGAAAGTCAGAAGAAGTATTTTTTCAGCCAGTTGAAATATTTAAGAAAGAAAAGAAAAGAACGGGAACTTTTTCCGCACCCTATATATATATATATATATATATATATATATATATATATATATATATATATATATATATATATATATATATATATATATATTAGTGTTGTAAATAGTCGGATGATTTTGATATTCGGATGATACGGACAAGGAGTAATAAAATAGTCGGACTATCATCCGCATTAGTATTACGTATTATTATCCGCCATATATGTTGCTCGGAATGCAAAGTCGGAAAGATTCGTCATAATTCGTATTAGGGGAAGGGACGAAGTAACTTCGCGAATGAAATCAATCGGAATATTTAGCACCGACAGTCCGTATCACTAACCGTCGGTATACAATACGTATTAATTAATTCGTAATAGTTCCTATCCTTTTCATCCGCATTACTAAACGGAAAGCAGCAGATATCGACGGATTAATTCTATTACGTATTAGTGTGATTTTTGATATTGAAAAGTCGGATTAGTACGTATTACGTATTAATTTAATAATCGGATTAGATCGTTATTTTAATACGTATCCTGGCATCACTAATATATTATATATATATATATATATATATATATATATATATATATATATATATATATATATATATATATATATATATATATATATATATATATATACTATGATAATAATTAAAACACTTGGTATTTGTTTCACAATATATTCAAGATATTCTCTAACATGTTTCGGCCTCGCGACCATTCTCGCGAAACTCGCGAGACTCGCGAAAAAAAAAAACAAGATTAAGAAAAACAACACCAAACATTTTTATGCCGCAACACCCGAAAAAGATTCTAAAAATTGGCATGCTATAAACTATATTCACAAATTCAGTTCAAGAATCACCAATCAGTTAAAGAACGAAAATATTAATATTATCTCTGTTAATAAGAATAATCTTGCATCGATGTTAAACAATAACAAAGAAAGAGGAAAATTTTGTGACAAATCTGGAGTATACGAAATTAAATGTAATATGTGTGACGCTATTTATATAGGCCAAACGGGCCGATCGCTCAATGATAGGCTAAAAGAACATAAATATTCAATTTTACACAATCAGAGAAAGACGGGCTTTGCCGAACATTGTATAGACCAGAATCATTTTTTTAATATTAATAATACCAAATTAATACATAGCTGCAATAAATGCAGGCTGTTAAATTACCTGGAAATTTTCGAAATCAAAAAAGCCATATACGACGGCAAAAACCTAACAAACACCCAGCTAGACTTCGGAAATACTCCAATTATTGATAGTGTAATAAATTTAACGAGATGAAAAAACCGACTTCCATTAGACAGCACTTTGAAACTTTAGTTTAGTTTATACATAACTCTCTTTGAGAATGGTCGCGAGGCCGAAACATGTTAGAGAATATCTTGAATATATTGTGAAACAAATACCAAGTGTTTTAATTATTATCATTGTTACTATGTTTCACCAAGAGCCAACCGCGCAATCAATCAAAACTATATATACTAGGTCTGTCGGTAATAGTCTGTTTTTGTAACAGATTTCAGCCATTTCAGATTTAGCCATATGTCATTTTATTCTACTGACATTAACCTCAATACTATACAACTTACGTTCCGCCAAAATAACGCCAAATAGCGCTATAGATTTATAATTTTTTGACAATGTTGAGTTTTGTGCCCGAAAAAGTGCATTTGAGGCACGCATTACTTTTCTTGTTTCATCAAAAGAAAAAAGCCGCTGAAAGTCATTGTTTGCTGATTGAGATTTACGGTGAGCATGCTCCAACCATAAGAACATGTGAAACGTGGTTTCGACAATTCAAATGTGGTGATTTCAACGTTCACGACAAAGAATGTCTTGGGAGGCCGAAAACGTTTGAAGATGCGGAATTGCAGGAGTTATTGGATGAAGACCCAACACAACCTCAAAAACAATTGGCGGAAAAGTTGAATGTGAGCCGAGCCGCAATTTGTGAACGATTGGGTGCGAGCGGATGGGTGCCACATGAATTCTCAGTGAAATGCTGCTTCAAAGGTATGAAAGGAAGTAATTTCTGCATCGAATAGTAGCGGGTGATAAAAAATGGATTTATTTCGAAAATCCCAAGCGAAAAAATCATTGTGCAGGGCCAAATCGCTTTGGTCGCAAGACCATGCTTTGTGTCTGGTGGGACTAGGTTGGTGTCGAATATTATGAACTGTTGAAACCTGGAGAAACAGTTAATACTGATCGCTACCGATAACAAATGATCAATTTGAACTGTGCATTGATCGAAAAACGTCCACAATACGCTCAAAGGCGTTTGCAGCATGACAACGAGCTGTCTCATACAATAAAACCAGTCAAAGAAGTGTTGAAATTACTTGGATGGGAAGTTTTATCGCACCCGCCGTACTCTCCTAACCTGACTCCATCCGACTACCACCTTTTCACATCGATGGGACACGCGCTTGCAGAGCAGCACTTCGTCGATTTCGAAGTTAAAAAATGGCTCGATGAATGGTTTAGCTCAAAGGAGATGCTGTTCTTTTGGAATGGCATCCATAAATTGCCTGAGAGATGGCCAAAATGTATAGAATCAAATGTCCAATACTTTGAATAAATACATTTTAACTATACATTGTAAATAACGTGTTTTCTTTAGCGAAAAAACCGCAAAGGAGTTACCGACACACCTGGTATATATATATATATATATATATATATATATATATATATATATATATATATATATATATATATATATATATATATATATATATACCAGGTGTCCCATTACGGATGGATCGCGGCCGTATCTTGAAAACTATTTATCGCACAGCTTTGGGGAAAAAAATATTATACTAAAACTGACCGTGAGAAATTCACCAAAAATATTTTTAAGCTTCTAAAACGACCGCAAGAGGGTGTGACGAGCTAAACATTTTTAAAAAACATTTTTTTTTGAATATTTTCAAGTGTTAACCGAGTAAGAAAAATTCTCAGTTATAATTAGCAACCTGTCTCCTACAACTTTGTTTTATGACATTTTGTCGTAACTTCGTGAATAAAGAAGTGGGGGGGAGTTTTACCTATTTAGATAAAAAGGCGTCTAATGTCCGTTTGTCTAAACCGGATTTTCTCAATTTGGATTCATTTAAAAGGCAATTGCTGGGACAATCAGATAATCTGGGAGATAAATTATTTCGTTTATAAATGAAACCGCGAGGTGGCGTTACATTCAACAATAGTTTTTTTGAAGTTTTGTTCAGTTTTTTCAAATGGAATGGTATAGCTTTTATTACATGGCTAGAAAGGTAATTTAAAGAGGAATCATCCAGTGAAAACCCGAAATCGATATCTCTGACATGTCAAGAGATATTTCAATTTTTCTGAAAAAAATCAGTTATTATTTTACTACTACCTGCATTAAGTTAAAAAAATATTAACCTAATGTTTGCCTTCCGTCACACTTTACGAAAAATCGAAATATCTCTTGACATGTCAGAGATATCGATTTCGGGTTTTCACTGAATGATTCCTCTTTAAATTACCTTTCTAGCCATGTAATAAAAGCTGTACCATATTAAGACCAATTTTTAACTTAATATTATGGTAAAAATTAAAACTAACTGATTTATATATATATATATATATATATATATATATATATATATATATATATATATATATATATATATATATATATACATATATATATATATATACATATAGATATATATATACATACATAGATATATATATATATATATATATATATATATATATATATATATATATATATATATATATATATATATATATATATATATATATATATATATAAATATATATATATAAATATATATATAAATATATATATATATAAATATATATATATATATATATATATATATATATATATATATATATATATATATATATATATATATATATATATATATAAATATATATATATAAATATATATATATATAAATATATATCAACTTTTTTTTTTAATAGTTGAACCATTTTATTTTATGTTTAGTAAATTCTACTTTTTATTCTGAATCCAACAACATGTAACACTTAATATTTATTATACGTTTCCGACTAAGGAACTCATCATCAATACCAATAACCCTATTTAAAAAATTATTTTATTGTTCTTTACTTTAGAATAGCAAACTAATCGAAAACTATTATTGCCATCCCTAAAAAAACAAAGTTGATAATGGTTGAGAAAAGCGAAAAATCTAATTATACCACCTTGTAGAGGATAAAAAGTGGCCACAAAAAAGTAAAATTTATTTTGACATATCCCTTTAAATGGAATCAGAAAGGAATAAAATGAAAATCCCTAAATTAAACCCCTAAAAATTAGTGCAAATACTTTTTTTGCCTACTGCACATATTTATAAAAATTTATAATATAAATGAGATGTCATAACCTATATTTTAGTAAAATATATTTGATGTGTTTATTGTCAAAATTTCAAACAAACAAAAAATGTCATTGGTGCTGTTATTCTGTCAGAGTTGGTTTAACAAATATTAAGAACGGTGCTTTTAATGTTTTTGACGGCATAAAAACTAGAAGAATTTCAGTTTGAAAAGGATGTATTGTCGATTCAAATTAAGGCCTATCCCAAACAAATTAACCAGGAATTGGTCACAAAGCTTAATATGTCATGGACCAAAATTCACATTGTAAAACTGAACAAAGTACAGAGACAGGATGTGGATGTCAAATTAACTTTCAGATGAAAGCAAAATTCAAAAAATGATATTACTTATACATAATGCCAAAAAAGACATTGCTTATAGGTACTGTAAAAAAGAGGCAATGCCAAAAAATGACATTACATATCATCAAACTAATTAATTACAAAGGTACATACCTAAAACTGGTGGAATTGGATCACAATTCAAACATGAAACTTCCAAAACACGACAATTCTCATCAGGATTCACAGATATATCGTCCAAAATTTCTAACAAGTCTGGTTGGTGAGATTTGCTTCTGGAATGATGCAAAGTGCCGACTACTTTTTGCTTCATCTTGAAATAATAATGGTAGATTTGGTTTTTTTTAACCTGCCACAATAAATAACATTCAAATCTTTTCAACGAGTCAGGATGTTCTTCAAAGATTGTGATTGGTTTGATACGATCAATAAATGGCTGGTACATAAAATATAATGCCCTTATAACGTTGGTTCTTAAACCGTATTTTCTCACTAAATATTCTGGTTGAAGAAATTCTGGCATGTTTGGTACTGATCTGTAATAGCGGCGATACAAATGAAACCAAAACCTGGAGCTACAAATAACCTCGAAGGAGGTTTTACAAATAGCTGCAAAGATGCCAACATCTTCTGGACATATATATTCTGACAATATATACCAAATATCAATGGGGTAATTTTTACCCACATCATTCTCTTTATTGTTTTTCTTATCACTGTTTGAAATTGTTTTTTTTCTTGCACGCGGTTCTGGTTTACGAATAACATACGAAATAGTGCCATCTGTATTTTTTTTTGGTACTAAGTCACCTTCAAATTCTTCCAGGTCCTTGGTATCCCAACTCTTTTCAACTTCCTGCTTTAAGACAACATTTACATTGTTTGTTGATTTCTTTAGCCGTTCTTTTGGAACCGATGAGTTAGCAAAATCGTTTAGGGTGACATCTGAAACAATACGAAAGAAAAATTAAATACATTGTAATTGACTATTCAAAGACAATGGAATTAATTATTTAACAGTGATATAAACATTAATTACCTCCTAAACTTTTTGCTGGGTGTCTTTTACTGTGTTTTTTCGGTGGCATGGTAAGTTTGAAAATAAAAACTCTAAATTTACTATAAAACACAAGATTTTCGACATTTTGAAGGCAAGATTAAATAAATACGTAAGAATCTCAAAAACTTGAGACCACCACTATCGACTGCCATGATGGACTGACAAGATCAGCTGCTGTGAAACTTTATCGCTGTGTTGCCACGTCAGGGAAGGTGTTTTTTTTTCAAATCAATATACATATTTTTAGTTGTTTTAATAATAATTGTTATCTACCATGTAATAATACTTTTATATATTATTCTACTTTCTATTATCTAATTTTATGTATTATTCTAATCTTTTAATAATCAATTGTGATTATTAACCAGAAAAGCAAATGACAAATAACTGAATTAATAAATATCACATGATTTCAAATGAATCGACATATGCCTATTGTTATCATTTGTCATTTATGGTAGGTTTGATTGATTTTGTATTTAGAAAATATACATAAGAATACATAACACTAACATAAATATGATATTACCACATTCAAATAAATATGCATTAATTGACCGCGCCATCTATCAGTTGTTAGCTAAAACAGTACCGTTTAATTAAAGGTTGCAATTTTACCGATTTAAATGGGCTTGTTTGACATGGATTTTAATATGGCTGTCAAGCTAGGCAAGTTTATGTATCTTGTGTATGTAAGTAGAAGATAGGGGGATGGAATTTAAAGGTGTGTCGTAGTAAATAAGTGAAAATAATGTTTATATTTGTACATAAACAAATAATGGCAACGTTTTTATGTGACTATGAAGCCCGGTTTCAGTGTTTACGGTTGCGGTTTAGATAGAAAACCTGACGGACAGTTAACCTAAGGGGTTAGGGACTTATTTGTTACATTTTTTCGGTAAATTG
This sequence comes from Cosmopolites sordidus, assembly GCA_031761425.1. NCBI lineage: Eukaryota > Metazoa > Arthropoda > Insecta > Coleoptera > Curculionidae > Cosmopolites > Cosmopolites sordidus. The sequence continues at coordinate 167,897 of JARFXV010002414.1, forward strand.
TGTATTAATAACACAACAAAATGTGGAATATGATGTGTGATGTGATGCCGACAATTTCGGAGGACAGCATCAGCCAGAGAAGTTCGCAATTCTCTGGCGAAGATGCGAATTTCGAACAATTAATGGTTTCGATGTTGGACGAGAGAGATAAATTGATGGACAGTCTGCGGGAGACCCAGGAGAGGTTGGGGGAGACGGAATTAAAATTAGCGGAAGTGGAAAAGGAACGAGATTCACTTCAAAGACAAATCGCTGCAAATTTACCACAGGTAAGGCACTGACAGGCGCGTATTCAACGGCGCTATCGGCCGATGTTACTTTTGTACTGGAGCTTTATTGATTCTTTTACTAAAACTTTATTTGCCATGCTAGAACGTGATTTTATTCGGAAAATATCTAACGTGTATCTATGGTTGTCTATTATTTCAGTTTTTCAGTATTTTAACTAATTATATTGGGTAAAACTCCGCCCTCAAACGTTTCATTGGGTTGCATGCCAGTCACTTCTATTCATTTCAGTTGTCAAATTTCGTTTCCTAGGTTACCGGTGTAATCGCTTATTCCATAGAAGAAAGCGGGATATTTGAACATTATTTCTATAATTATCAATATTTATGAATAAGTTATTTTAATGTTATAAATATTTTTCAGTGTAATCTATTTCGGTTTATGATTTCAATGTGTTTACTTGTGACCTTATATCTGTTACAATTTTTGCAAATAATGGTTTGTCTAAATAGAATATTTAATATTTATGAATGAGCGTTTGAAGTTGCCATACTAGATTTTTTATCTTTGCTTAACGGTTGGTTGTATTGTTTGCTTTTTCTTGTGACCTTGCAAGGCCATGCCGTCTGAAGGAATGTTATACTGTGTGTATCGCATATAATTTAAGTATTTTTAATATTGTTTTGTGGTTGGCGATTATGTATTCTTGTGTAACTTAGAACATAAGTTCTTCAACAATTTGAATGTATGTTTTGATTTAAATAACCTTTAACTTCAATATAGCAAATTGTATTGTTTGTTTTCGCTTAATTTAACAGTGTGTTGTTTTCTTGGAATATTTACTAAGAATTCATTATTTACGGGATATTTGCTATGAAATTACTTTTAATTATGTTCCAACGTATTTTCCAATCTTCGAAGCAATTTTTATACTCGACTTTTAGCTTCTATGGATTCAAAACGACATGGGAAGAGTTTTTTGCAATCGGGGGAACAGGAAAAAGTCACGCGGTGTTATGCCTGGTGGATGTGGTGCTTGTGGAACGGTATTTTCGGATGTTTAGCTAAAAATTGACGAATAATGCGATGTGCAATGGTGCGTTATAATGGTACAAAAACTATGAATTGTTTTACCTTAATTCTGGACGTTTATGGATGTTTATTGGTTGACGTGGAAGGTCTGAAGTGGACGATTCATCTTCAACTGCATCTCTACCCTTTCTAAAGTCCATGCACTTTTATTTTGCTTACAGCATTAATGGTACAGTTAAGATGTTTGTTATTTTCGTATGGCACGTGGAAGCGAGTCAGGATACTGCCAAGGATGACTTCTACAATGATCTTCAGCGGACACTCGAGTTGGATGGGAGTGCACACTGGGATACATTGGATATAATATAATGAATGATGACGGATTACGCTTGCTCGTTTACCACATTCAATAAACTAGTAATAAAAAAAACGCAAATTTTCGCACTCAAACAATCCATATGTGCGAAACCATCTGACAAATATTTATCAGTTCTGGAGTATATACTAATTAACTCCAAATTTTATTTACCTTTCAAAGATGCACGCGCAAAGTTAGAGCCTGATCGTGGATTCGATCGCTACCTGGTACGGGCAGACTTCAATTATGATTTCAACAAGTCAAACGAAAGACTCCAACTACCAAGCGAATTTGGGATGTTCAAAGGGCGCGACGATTGCACAGGAATTGTGCGATTGTACAAGACCTCAAGCCCATTTATTCTTTTGAAGTTAGGGTGCTGGATACGGGTTCTTCGCATTCCGTGGACTGCTAGATGAACAAACGCATCCGTTATTCAACAAATTAATGAACCCACAAGGCTATCCCAAAATATTTATGACGATTCTTCACTAAGATTCTTCGGCCACATTGAACGCAGGGATGGCAGTAACTTAGAAACGCTGGTACCGCAGGGACGGATGGAGGGATCTAGATCACTCGGCAGCTCTTGGAAGCCAGAAATAGAGAACGATGGTGAGGGGCAATAAAAGAACCCCAACGAAATGAGTTTCCATAGTCACGATTGGATTATGTTGAGGCAGGGGAGAGGCGACTATCAAACTACATCCTGGAATGTGTCACCAATGTATGCCCATCTGTTCACCCTATAATTCAGGCATCTCGAATGAACGTCTAGATCTGGTTGACGTAAGAAAATTTGCTAAACCTGTAGATTTTGCAGGATATCGACTACTTAACAAACAAGTAGGGTAAGAAATATAAATAGATCGAGAAATTTAGTTGAGTCGGAACAATGATGAACTGACCTTGATGCATCATCTTTGCATGAACCCTCTACCAGTCTCTCAAGAGGCTAAAAAAAGCAGATGACATGTTTATGAAGCACCAGCAGAGCCTGCATCAATTGATAATTAATTAATCTCATTCCATCTCTCTCAACCAATTATTGATGAAATAAAAATGCAGAAAAGAGCACTTAAGAATGGAAATGCAGTTGTAATAGACCAAATCACTGCGGAAATAATAAAAGCAGGTCGAGAGACTTTACAGCAACAGCATCGCAGTCTGCTGGTAATGATCTTGCACACTGAGCATATCGCATCAGCATGGAAATAGGTCATCATTGTTCCAATTTTGTAGAAAGGTAATGGCCGAGAATGTTGATTAGGTTCGGTGAGATATATAGAACTAACTCATCATTCAACTCGAAAGGTCACCTGCTTTGTCAAGAAGAGAAACAAGTTATATTCTGAGAATTGCATCGAACTCCTGCAAGGCTATAAGAGCAATTATTTTTTTCTTTTATTTGGGTTTTTCGCCACTATCTAAAACTCAAAAAATATAAAAAATACGTGTTCTTATGTAAAGAAAGGGTAAAAACACTGGGTAAAAACAAAAAACCAAACGGAGACAAATTTCTCAGCGATTTTTTTTTGTAATAAATTTGCCTAACGAACATTTTAAAAATATAAAATTTTTTTGGTATCAATATATATTTTTGATATTTTTTGAGTTTTAGATAGTGGCGAAAACCCAAATAAAAGAAAAAAATATATGAACACGCCACAATCATTCAGACATTATAAGAGCAATTCTTGGGGAAGCTATAGTGTCAACAAGAGTTAGGAATGTCCAAACCAACATTAAATACTCGCTATAAATTAGCCTGATTGGCTTTCGCTGAACGAAATCATTTTTTCTGGCGAACAAAATCAATGTTGATGGGCCTGATGGATTTTTCTTTTATTTTCATGATCTCAGGAAGAAAAAATTGTATCAATACGGTGAATGAAAGGAGAAAGTATTATGGTTTGGGTGAACATTGGCTAAAAAAAGTTAGTTATATTTTAATATGAGTGGAAGCTTCGCCAGTGCTTCACCTAGATTCATTCGGCAAAAATTATAACGGATTATCTCGAGCAGAATAGTATTTTAAAATTGGACCGACCTGCTATCTCTCCAGATTCGAATATCATTGAAAATATCTGGGGGATGCTTTCAGTTCTGGTTTATGGTGTATGAAGACAATTTATAAATATCGAAGATTTGAAATGTGCTATTCAGCCTTTATTCAAAAAGAATTTTTGATTTATAAAAGGTGGTGGAAAAGACCATGAAATATTAAAAAGCTGTTTGTGTTTTTCTCTTTTTAACTCTCCCCATTCCTATAAAACTGAGGGTGTGTCTAACATTTTGCCGCTTTTTTCATCATTTCAACTTAACCCTAGAACCACAACGTGAAATTATTTTTCACTATTCACAACATGGCGTCTTATACGACACCATCTTAAAACGCTATTTTTCTCTTATTAGGGTAATAATTACTACTTGTTTTTGTTTAGACAACTTTTATTTATTATTACAAGGATATTTTGGTCAAAGATTATCAATAATAATACAAATTATTAAGTATGACAAACGCACTGTGTATGAATATGACACAGTGTGAATAATGTTCAAACAAAAAATAAACAAAAATAACATTTTTTATCGTTAACTTAAAAAAAAGGAACAATAAAAATATTTTCATCAAAAATTAAAAGTCACAAAAGCCACCTCACATTTTAGAATATTCTGACTACTACTACTCCTTATTTCCTTTAGAAGTCTATCGTTGGACTTTCTTTTCTTTAAATGTTGTTCCACTAGCGAAAATTCAAGTTTTTTTCAGAAAATCTGAGCCTTTTATCACCCGAACTATTACATTTATAAATAATAAAAGCGTTGATCTATGTATATCAATCATGCCATAGAATATTCTCAGGGGCCATCGGCGAGTTTTCCTAGATACTGTTGTGGAATGGCAAAGCTGATCGAAGGTATCTACTTCACCTTTCGTGCTATTAGAACAAATTCTGGTTTCTTCGATATTTCATCAATATCAGCTGGCTTGTGGACTGTTGACAGTAAAAGGACCGTTTTATTTTTTTGTCGAAACATATGAAATCATTGTACTTTTTCATCGAAGACGAACATAGAGTAGTTGACAGCTTTCTCTTTTGTTTTCATTAACTGCGTTGATATTTCTCGACTTGTTTTTACACATTGTCCCGATAATGGTTAGTTTTTTTTCTAGTAATTTTTCTGCTACCTCATAAGCGCTGAACCAATTGTCCATTGTACAATTACGATTTGTACCCTGTAGTAGCTTCTGTCAAAGATGGCACGTTTATGAATGTTGCTCAGGTGTACCTACAACGATGGGAGGCGTTTTTTGAACACGGAGCACCAGATTAATTAACCGTTTAATTTTTTTGTCTAAATATATGAAATCATTGTACTTTTTTCATCGAAGACATATATATCATAGAACAGTTGACAGCTTTCTTTTTTGTTTTCAGTAACTGCGTTGATATTTCTCGACTTGTTTTTACACATTGTCCCGATAATGGTTAGTTTTTTCTCTAGTAATTTTTTTGCTACCTCATAAGAGCTTAATCAATCAGTTTCTGTCAAAGATAACTATATATATATATATATATATATATATATATATATATATATATATATATATATATATATATATATATATATATATATATATATATATATGCAGTAGCTGAGTGTCATCAGACACCCAACCGTTGGATTCCACAATCTCATGGATCAACTGGATGACATATGTTTCTTGTCTCGAGGTTCAGACTCTTCAGGGCGCCGACATATACCATACCATCAAGAATAGGGAGACCCTATCCACAGCCAACAACTCATGTTTTCGCCTACCTCCCGTCAGATGGCGTATGTATATAGTGTTAGATTTTCTTGGACTGCGTCCAATGAGACAGCAGTAGCTAAGTGTCAATCCACAATCCCATGTGGAACACACAACAACCTGCGTCTATATATTTATATATATATATATATATATATATATATATATATATATATATATATATATATATATATATATATATATATATTCAGGTTCAATATACTTGATGATGTCATCCGTCCATGTTTTCGGTCTCCTTCGTGGACGTTTACGGATCAAGCAGTATCCATTCCAGGATTGCTTTGGTCCATCTATGGTCGCATCGTCTCGCTATATGGCCTGCCCACTTCCATTTCAATTCTTTCACCCTTCCAATCATGTCACATACCTTCGTTTGTTCCCTGACCCATATGCAGCTCTTTCTGTCCCGCTTTGTAATGCCAAGCATACACCTTTCCATTCCTCTCCGTGTTACCTGAAGCTTTTAAATTGGCTGCGATGTGAGTAACCCGGTTTCACTTCCGTATATCATAACGGGCAGAACGCTCTGATCAAAAACTTTTCTTTTCAGACATAGTGGGAGTTTGCTCTTAGACACTATATTGAGTCTGCCAAATGCCTGCCAGCCACACTTAACATGCGCTTCCACTTCCCGGGCAGTATCACCATCCATTGAAATCCTTTGCCCAAGATATATGTAGTGGTCCACAAGCTCTAAATCTCTTCCTGAAATAGAAATTTTTATGTGGCCAACAAATTTGTTGAACATAACCTGACTCTTTTTTAGGTTTATTTTCGAGCCAAATGGTTCTCCCGCCCTTTACAGCTCTTCTATGTCTTTTTGTAGCTCATCTGGGTCTTTTGAGACGAGAACGATATCATCTGCGAATCTAAGTTGGCTTAAGTATGCACCATTGATTTGTATTAACTCCTGTTTCCAATCCAGATTACGGAATACCTCTTCAAAGCAGGCTGAGAAAAGAACAGGCGATATTGAGTTGTCCTGCCGTACACTCCGTTCTACGTTGATTTTAACTTTAAAGTCATTCCTGTGAACTGTAGCTGTATCTTCATCATACATGGATCTCAGTAGGTTTACATAAGCTCTGTCTATCCCTTAGTTAAGCAATGCATCAATTAGGGGTTGCTTTGATATTGAATCAAATGCCTTTTCATAGTCAATAAAAGCCAAGCGCAGTGGCATGGTGTATTCATTGTGCCTTTCTATAGCTTGGTGGACAACCTGGATATGATCCATTGTACTGAATCTACTTCTCAATCCTGCTTGTTCTCTGGATTGTGCGTCGTTCAGTGTTCTTAATATTCTTCTAGATATTATCTTGGTGAAAACTTTGTACAATACTGACAGGAGAAGAAGAATCACTCCAGCATTTTTCCATAGGCTGGGTATTTTTGATCTTTGAGGCATTTTGAGTACAATTTAGCCTGTATTTTATGTAAAGTTCGATCACCAACTTTTAACGTATCAACCGTTACATTGTCCTTTCCATTCTTCATCACTTCTATGGCATTTGTCACTTCGTCCAATAGGATATCTGGCATTTGATCTTCCGTGGGCTTTGCTGTCTTTGACTGATTGTGATTTTCATATAACTTTGAATAAAATTTTCTGATAACTACTAAAATTTCCGTACGCTCCCTACACACCGTTCCATCCTCACGCATTAACGCAAATATTTGTGTCCTTTTATTTCTCAGCTTGTGTTCAGCTTTGTTTATTCCCATGTTTTCTTCTAGTGTTTTCTCTCGAATACGTTTTCTTATAGTTTTGCAAAGCTCAAAGTACTCGACTCTACCAGAAGGTCTCCACGCATTTCTCATTGTCTGCCGTTTCTTAATTAAATCAATGGTCTCATTGGAGATTTTTGACTTTCAAACTTTTTTCCGCTGGTGCTATTGCAGCAACCGTTTCAAGCACATTGTCGATGATTTTTCTCATATTGATCTGTTATTTCGATTTCTTCTGGGTCTTGCAAAACAGCAAAACGATTCGATAAAGCAATCTCAACATCGTTGCCCCTCTTGCAGCAGCTTCCCAGAATTCACTTTGGCCTTCTTCGATCTTGCCATTCTTGCACGTCCTCGACAGTTTATCCTAACCTTTGCTCGTACCATTCTATGGCCAGTTCCAACATTAAAACGGTTAAGGACAGTACAATTACAAAATATTGTTTTATCATTTGACATGATGTAGTCAATTTTACTTGTGAGACCAGATGGACTTTTCCATGTCCATTTTCTGCAGATTTTTTTCTTATAAAACGAGTTCATAATGTACAGTTCTTGTCCTTTAGCAAAATCAAGCAGTGTGTCACTTCTATTATCCCGCTCACCACTTCCATATGGGCCAGTGGCAGTTTCACCAGTTCTTGCTTTTCCAATTTTAGCATTAAAGTCACCGATCAGGATTTTGTACCTGCATTTCTCCTTGTTTAGAAGCTGGGCCACATCATAAAATACCTTAATGTTCTCATCACCGCAGCTTATAGTTGGTGCATAAGCGTGAACGATTTGAAGCTTAAACTTTTTACTCAGCTGAATGACGTATTGGGCTAGTCGATCAGATATACTTTCAAATTTTACGACACTATCTTTCAACTTTTTGGTAATGAAGAATCCAATTCCACCACATCGTCCATTCTCCGTACCCCGAGTGTAAAGTACGTGACCAGTTGTTTCCAGTTTGATTAGCTCTTGGCCTTTTCTTCGGGTTTCACATAGCCTTATGATATCCTAATGTATGTTGTCAAGCTCGATCAGCAGTTTTTACAGTCGTTCATCCGGTTTCATTGTCCGAATATTTAGAGTTGCAATGTCCAAAGTTCAATGGCAGCCTTATCTAACCCAGCGATTCTTAGTACCCTCTGCCTTGGGGCAGGTCTTCCCGCTGCCGTAGGTAGTTGTCCCTTGGCCTTCGTGGAATGAGGGCCGTCTTTAAAATTGTAAAGCCATGTTGGGCTATTAAAAGATAAACACATATATTATTTTCTTCCTTCCCTATATATTGTTTCACTGAACCCATGCAAAAAGTTTTAGCATCGCACATAGTAACCAACTTCAAGCCGTACTTATCAGGCTTGTTGGGTATGTACATTTTAAAAGGACATATACCCCTAAATAGCAACAATGTTTCGTCTACAGTAACGAATTCAGAAGGAGTATAGTTTTCTCTGTTACGATCTTCAAAGATGTCCCAAATCTGCTTTATTGGCGCAAATTAATCGATTTTCTTTCGTTCTTCTCTGCTTGTTTTGTTGTCAAACCTAAGACAGTAGATCAATAATTCAAAACGATTTTTGGACATAGCCGCCCTAAAAACTGGCGGTATAAACCCTGAAGACCATATAACGTTCAAAGTGAGATGGGCTTTTTTCATAAGGCCAGAAATATATAAAAGGCCAAGTAATGCACGAATTTCTACTATGTTTGTAGTGTATCGTTTTTCCGTTTTGTAACGAGTACTTCTATCTTGAATTTGTTGGATGGTATACTTGACCGCTATGTCCCAAATTTCATTTCGTCCGTAAAGAAACAGTTGCAATTTTTTTCTATATCAATAAAAATTTGGGCTAGTTGTTTTGGCCTAGGTATGTGCAACACGATGTTTTTCTGACTAATTCTTGTATTTTTGGCGTGGAAACTTTGGAAATACCACTTGCAAGTGACCATTTTTGGAAAATAAAACTGTTCTGGGTTTTAGACTCACAACGGCTCGTAGTGGGTAGCAACCCATCGGGTATTTTATTTAGTTGTTCCTAGACATTGCATGAATCAAACTCATTATCTTTCACATCTTCTGCCTCTTCATGGTCATCAGTCTCACCGTCGTCACTATTAATTTGTAGTTCATCTGTTTCATTTTCAAATTCACGTATTATTTGCTCTTATTCACTTTCTTTTAACGGCCATTTTCTTTTATCCATTTTGTCAACAACAATCGCGTACTTTCAAACGCGCACAAAAATTCCTCCCTAATTAATTTTAATTTCCTAATTAATTTTCACTCCCTAATTAATTTTAATTCTTTGTTGTAACTATCTTTGTTTAAACGAAAATTAATGAATCTATTTACCATAAAATTTAAACTAGCCGTCGTGTTTTGTTTTGGAAGCTATGATTCGAAGCGTTACGAATGTATCTCGAAGTGGTGGTGTTTTTTTCTAAAAATATCAATTTTTATTGCTCCTACTCACTAAAACACCCAAAAATGCTAATCTATCATTGTTTTCTAGTTCATACGTGAATGCTATGGTTTCGGATTTACCATTTAAGCTCTTAACAAAATCTTTTCATTTTTTGAATCGGAAATTGCAAAAACGTCATCCACATATCTTAACAACACTCTCGGAAAGTAACTGAATTTATCCTTGGCCTCGGTTTCAAATTTACTCAGAGTGAAGCGCAATTGCTGGTAGTCCGAAGGTGCGATGTTCGGCGAGTAAGGTAGATTGGATGAAATATCCCAATTGAAGCTCAACAATTTTTGCCGGAACCTGATTGAAATGTGTGATCGTGTTTTCGCATGATACAACACGACGCCTTCCTGTTTAGTAATTTTAATCGGTTTTCTTCAATGTGATGCCTTCAATCGATCTGATTGTGATCAACAGAGGTCGCTTCTGATGGTCTGATTGTATGGAAGAAGTTCAAAGTGTATGGTCTGCTAATCACCTCAAATATTAAACAATTTCTTTTGGATGAGGGCCTTCTTTCGCCGTACTTAAAATTGCTGCCCTGGCAACCCCCATGATTTTTTCATATCACGTTGTCTCACCACTCGTTACCATCTGCTTCAAAATATTTTTCATCAAATGCGCTCACTACGTTCGTGACCTACCCATTTTTTCTCAGATGATTAAAAACGCCCGATTTGCCTAGATTTAACTTACCTCTTATCTCGCGGACTGATTGCTTGAATATTTGGCTCTTATGGCATATACAAGGTACACCAAAAGAAAGTTTCTTTTTAATACAGTGATATAAATAAAAGAGAGACGTCCATCAAGAAAACCTTTATGAATTATACTGGTTAACAAATTTAAACATTCTTGAAGTAATATTCATGAAAATAGGTGTATATGAAGTATTTTGTAGTTTTAAATTCGAAAACAATAAACTACACAATAAAAAACACTCTTATGTTCTGTAGGATAATCTCTTTTTAAAAACCAGCAGTAGTCCCCCACAATGATGGGTTCCAACATCTCTGGTATCTTGCTTTCATCGACCTGATGCACTGGTGAAACTTGTCTCCTTGTTCGTCGCTTACTGCACCCAAATTTTCCGGAAAAAATCCAAATAGGAGTGAAAAAATAGTTTTTTAACTAGATGACTTTCATAGACTTTTAAAAGTTCATCTATGAGATTTTCATAGTTTTCATCTTTCTTGTTGCCCAGAAATCCTTTCACTACACTTACAAAACACTTCCAAGCTGCCAATTCCTTTTCATTTAATTTTTTAATTTGAGGTTCAATAAATATATCTTCTTTTAGTTTTGCGTTAATTAATTGAAGAAATATTTCGTTTAGGTACTTGAAACCATTATCTTTTTTGTTTATGGCTTTGACAAAGTTTTTCATTAGTCCAAGCTTAATATGAAAGGCGGAAGAAACCCCATCTTTGGGTTAACAAGGGGGTCATATTTTATATTATGTTTTATGTTTATCAAGTTCAAAAGAAGTTCTATGATGCCAATCTTTCTTACTGTAATGTTATTTTGATGCCCTACTATCCCATAGACATAAAAAACAGCAATACTTTATAAAATCCCCTTGAAGTACTAGCAATATACCTATCACTTTTAAATTCCCATAAATAACCCACTGATTCTGTTCATATTTAACGCGATTTAGTACGGTTGCTAAGTTATCATCGGTCTCTTTTATTGTCGCTGAATGGGCTAAAGGAATAGATAATTTTTTGTTTCCATTATGAAGCAGTACTGTTTTTAGGCTGTATTTCGAAGATATGAAAATACGCCACTCGGAAGGTACATGTTCCATATTAATCTCATTGATTAAACCGTTAATATGCAATAGACACATAGCAATTCTTCCATATTATAAAAACTTGAAACTGTTACATTTCGTTTTCGGTAAAGTGAAACAGTTGCATTTTTATATAGCAGGCACCCCTGTTGAAGTCTGGAAACAAGAAATTCCGATTTTTGTTTTGTTTTGTCTTTATTTGGGGTTTTCGCCACTTTCTAAAACTCAAAAAATATCAAAAATACCTGTTCTTATTTAAAGAAAGAATCACTGGGTAAAAAAAAACCAAACGGAGACAAATTTCTCAGTGATTCTTTTTTGTAATAAATTTGCCTAACGAACAAAATTTTAAAGATATAAAAGTGTTATAAAAAATTTTACAAACTTTTAACGTCGTTAACGTTAAAAGTTTATAAAATTATACATAAAAAAATTCTATGCCGTTTGCTGTTCCTATGGTGTGGAGAAAACCAGACCATGCTGAGATTGCTACTTTTGTACCACTGAAACAGAAGGGATTTCAAAAAAAGCAAAGGGATAAAATTCAGTATCCAATTTGCCTTCTGCGCTTAGGTTAGTTCCTCATAGCCAGGGACTATCGGTACCGATTGCGCCTTTAGACCTGGTCAACATGTTTCCCGGTGATTCTAATTTTTCATCAGGATATGATTCACAACATTCCCAATATTTTTAACTACCAGTCAACCTCAGTAATGTCTGAATGGTTGTGGCGTGTTCATATATTTTTTTCTTTATTTGGGTTTTTCGCCACTATCTAAAACTCAAAAAATATCAAAACTACCTGTTCTTATTTAAAGAAAGAATCACTGGGTAAAAACAAAAAACCAAACGGAGACAAATTTCTCAGTGATTCTTTTTTGTAATAAATTTGCCTAACGAACAAAATTTTAAATATATAAAAATGTTATAAAAATTTTTACAAACTTTTAACGTTAACGTTTCGGAGGGTACTCTCCCCCCGTTTTCAAAACTAAACTAAAAAATAAATTATATTAATTTGTAATATATAAAGTAACGAGTGAAAGTAAATATATTTTTTTGTATATGTCAACTATACTTACATTGACAACAATAGGTTTTCATGACAGTGACATACTACCAAAAAATATATATAGGTAATGTTTACTGTGTGATTGTTTATTGTACTGATTGTGTTTTCAAATATTTAAATGTGTTTAATTGTATTCTTTAGAATCGGGAACCATATTGAATTTAAATCTACCGAAGGCATAGCAATACAGTTATTTTTATTTAACTTAATTATAGCGGTTTCTTTTAATCTTCTGTATTTTGTTACCGATTCTCTTAATACCGTTTTGGAATTATTCCAATTGATTTTATGACCCGATTATGATTAATTTTTATTAAACATTTTAAATCCACTTTTCGGTAGAACAAATTCATATATAAAAAATACTTCAGATTTTTTAGATAAAATTTCGAACATTAAAATTACAAACTAAAATTTAATGGTTAGTTTTCACGTGGTGAGTTTATTTACTAATGTACCAGTTGATCAATCACTTTTAATAGTTAGAAAGAGATTAGAACATGACACAACATTAAAAGATCGCACTAAAATAAACATAAATACAATTTTGGAATTATTAACTCTGTGCTTAAAAACCACATATTTTCAATTAGAAAATGATTATTATCAACAAAATTTCGGAATGGCAATGGGTTCTTCTCTTTCTCCATTGATGAGTAATATCTTTATGGAGGAACTCGAGAATGACATATTAAGTAACAATTAATATGGCTTAGGTATGTTGATAATATGTTTGCTATATGGCAACATAGCATTAACGATCTAAATATTTTTTTACAAGATATAAATTCTCGAGAGCCTACAATTAAGTTTATTTTAGAGATGGAGAAGGAAAATAAATTGCCATTCCTCGACACTTTAATATTAAAACAAAACAACACATTAAAAACTACAGTTTACAGAAAACCGACAAAGACAGATAGGTATCTCAATTTCTTTTCAAATCACTCAAAATCGGTCAAAATAGGAGTAATTAAAAGTTTATATGACAGAGCAAAACTTGTTTGTACCGACAGTGATACACTACAAAAATAAACAAATCACATAAAAGACATTTTAATAAAAAACAATTACCCAAAAATTTGTATAGATAAATCGCTTAAAAATTTTGATACTGGACAAAACAGACAAATTATTAATAACAATAATAATAACTCTCAAACAATTAACCTCACAATTCCTTATATGCGCGGTATTTCTGACACAAAAAAGAGTAGGAAATAAATACAACATAAGAACGACATTTAAAACAAAAAATACTCTTAGATCTCTATTAACAAAGACTAAACCAAACAATATACAACAAAATACCAAAAATGTGCTTTATAAAATTCCCTGCGAATCTGGCAAATTCTATATAGGTGAGACATCTAGACCGTTAGATGTTAGATTAAAAGAGCATAAAAACCTTCTTAGAATGGGCGATTTTAATAAATCTAGAATTTGTCAACACGCATGGGAATCGGGTCATAAAATCAATTGGAATAATTCCAAAACGGTATTAAAAGAATCGGTAACAAAATACAGAAGATTAAAAGAAATCGCTATAATTAATTTAAATAAAAATAACTGTATTGCTATGCCTTCGGTAGATTTAAATTCAATATGGTTCCCGGTTCTTAAGAATACAATTAAACACATTTAAATATTTGAATACACAATTAGTACAATAAACAATCACAGATATATATATATATATATATATATATATATATATATATATATATATATATATATATATATATATATATCTATATATATATATATATATATATATATATATATATATATATATATATATATATATATATATATATATATATATATTGGTAGTATGTCACTGTCATGAAATCTATTGTTGTCAATGTAAGTATCGTTGACATATACAAAAAAATATATTTACTTTCACTCGTTACTTTATATATTACAAATTAATATAATTTATTTTTTAGTTTAGTTTTGAAAACGGGGGGAGAGTACCATCCGAAACGTTAACGTTAAAAGTTTGTAAAATTGTTTATAACATTTTTATATCTTTAAAGTTTTGTTCGTTGGGCAAATTTATTATAAAAAGAATCACTGAGAAATTTGTCTCCGTTTGGTTTTTTGTTTTTACCCAGTGATTCTTTCTTTAAATAAGAACAGGTATTTTTGATATTTTTTTAGTTTTAGATAGTGGCGAAAAACCCAAATAAAGAAAAAAATATATGAACACGCCACAACCATTCAGACATTACTGAGGTTGACTGGTAGTTGTTAAAAATGTTGGGAAAGTTGTGAATCATATCCCGATGAAAAATTAGAATCACCGGGAAACATGTTGACCAGGTCTAAAGGCGCAATCGGTCCCGATAGTCCCTGGCTATGAGAAACTAACCTAAGCGTAGAAGGCAAATTGGATACTGAATTTTGTCCCTTTGCTTTTTTTGAAATCCCTTCTGTTTCAGTGGTACAAAAGTAGCAATCTCGGCATGGTCAGTAGGTTTTCTCCACACCATAGGAACAGCAAACGGCATAGATTTTTTTTTATGATATATCCACTGCACTTAATTTACTTGACAACTCACATAGCATATATGAAGAGCCCAACTTTTATCTTGATCTCCAATTTGACACATACAATATAAAAGATAGGCTTTTTTGACTTCCTCGAATATACAGAGTGATTCACGGTGACTGGTACATTAGAAGTAGAGAGAAATATTTAAAGTAAAGATTTGAAATTTTAGACACTTTGTAAATAAATATGAGCTTTCCATTTAAAATCTTTTTTGTGCTGTGGTATTGCCAAATCTACTCGTAGCTGATACCTACTTTGTTTTTTTTTAATTGAATACCCTATATAATACGTTTTTAGATTCTATGAGGTATTTTGAAACTTTTTTTTTATAATATATTTTAAGCCATTTCGGAAATAAAAAATATTTTTTAAGAAATTTTGCAAGAAACATCCCTGAATGCAATATTTCTTTTTACAACTAGTATAACTAGATATCTGAATTTTTGAATACGGTTCCCTAATAGAGTGCTTTATGATAATATGACATGAGAATTAATTAATCGTATAAAGGGTGTTTACAAAATAGTGCGTATTTAATATAACTTAAAAATTCCTGTTATGTAGGAATTTTAAATGGAAGACCCTGTATTTTAAGTGGAGCACAAAATGTAATGATACGACAACAAAAAAATGAAAGAATTTTTTTTATAAACATATATATAATATAGAGATAGATATACATATCTCGCTAATATTAACTGGGCGGCTAGTCATTCAAGCTTCCAGTCATTGCAGCTTTAACTACATAAATAAAACTAACCCTGAACACTCCGAATCCATCAAACTATTCTCTGTTTACTATCTGTTACTTCAAATTTATCAGCTGTTCACATACCCAATGAGAGATACTCGTTAGTACATCCGTTATAATGGCCATGATAGCAATCAGCATAAATTCAAATAGAGATTCTCTACATAACTCAAGCCATGATACTATTATCGGCCAATAGTCAAATGTCAAACTGTTCCTGACATTGACACTGACACTGACACTGACACTGGGGAGAGCCCGCAATAGTGTCAGCTTCGGGTATGAACGGGGTATCAAGGGAGAGAGCACGAGATACCCACCCAAAGAGCTAAACAAAACATACTGGATTATCCAAATACACCCAACGGTGTAACCTCTAGTACTGAGTTTTGCAATGCGTACAAAAGAAGAACGCTCGATGCACCCGCTCTAGATACTATAAAAGCAAAACAGCATTTATCCACTTCATGGTATTGAAGGGAGAGCGCGCGACAATACCATGGATATCTCTTTCAATTAAATTTTAAATCATATGAATATACTGATGCCACTATTCAAACAATGTTTGGATATTCTCTTAAATAGAAATCATTTAATATTGATCAAAACATTAATCAAGAGCCACTGTTTTAAATATTATTTAAATGAACAGTAACAGATTTAAATTAATTGTACTTGAATATTTGATAACAATCAGAACAGTATCCTGTGAGAAAGGAAAATAGAAGTAATCTTTAAATACTTCTTAAAACTACCAAAATCAATAGAAGACAAAGTGTTCAATGAAAAATTCACTTATATAGTAATCTTTTAATATCAATGAAAACATTAAATAGAAATAATAGAGTTTCAAATGCATCTCAAAACTAATATAAATCGATATAAACTAAAGTGTTCAGTGACAAATTCACAACTAATAAAAGTTAATATATAACAAAGTGATACACTCATCCTTGGAATTATTCGAGAACGACACGACACTACACTTGTTCACAGTATAAATAAAAATGTTAGTTTCAAATACTGAAATGAAGTCATCTTTAAAGATGCCCCACCATTATCGCATATTTGGCGGTTAACTACCTTTAGGTATTGTCGAAGCTTTTAGATAGAATCAGCGAACACATTGAATGTAAATAACACAACCCGGTGTCCTTAATCCTCCGACAATCGCGTAGGGTGTTTTAACACCACAGGCAGTTTTTTTTAAATAATTAGATATCGAAAAAAAATTTTTTGAGTGCTGCTCTTTTCAATACCTTCAAATGAAAGTTCAGAAAACGTATCCCACGTGGGTGCGCACGCACATCGTCAATTCCGTCCGAGCTATTCGCTGTCAAAGTAGGCTGGGCATACACCCCACGCGATGTTGTACGTGCAAATTTTGATAGATAATAAAAAATGGTATGTTAAATTTCTTTTTTATTTAATTTATAATTATGTTATTTATTACATCAAAATTATAAATACAATGATAACTAACCTAACCTTAAAAAATATTATTAACCTAAAGTAATCTTAACATAACCTAATTTACATAACTAAGCAAATAAAAAGTTCGTATTTTTCGTTATAAAATTTATTTTTCATAAAGAATTATATATTTTATTGGTAGGCTGGGGAAGAGTCGAATAATGGTGAAGACGACAATCTTCAACACTCTGATCATGATTCAGAGTCTGTAGACGGTGTAGATAATGAAGAAAATCAGAAGAACCTCAATAATAATGATAAATCCAGACGACGAGGTAGTCATTATTATTTAGGAAAAGACGGAATCACAAAGTGGAAAAAGACTCGTGTTCAAAATTCTCGTACTCGAAGAAGAAATATAGTACTTCATTTGCCAGGACCAAGAGTCGATGCTCTACTCTATCGATGATATAATTCTAAGTGGAATATTGTACAAACCTATATATTGATAAAATTAGTGACCCTTTTCAACATGAAAGATATTGTAAACATACAACATTGGAGGAAATAAAAATATTAATTGGTGTATTTATACTTAGTGCAATTGCAAAGTGCAACCATCGAAATTTGAGTGAATTATGGGAATCTAATGGACTGGGTATAGAAGTTTTTAGAAGGATAATGAATATGAGAAGATTTCAATTTCTGCTATACTGCTTACGATTTGATGACTACAGAAATCGAGCATCAAGAAAAGAATTAGATAAATTAGCACCAATTCGTGATATTTTCGAGATATTTATTAATAATTGTGAAAAGTATTATTCCGTTTGTGAATATATTACTATTGATGAGAAATTAATACCATTTCGAGGACGATGTTTTTTTCATGACGGATTCTCGAATCTGGTATACCTCAACAATGGAAATTTATGCAGGAACACAGCCTGAAAGACCATACTCACAGTTAAATTCTGGTAGAGATATTGTAAATCGTTTAGTGAGAACGGTAAAAGGTATTGGATGAAATTTAACAATTGATAACTGGTTCTGTAGTATTTCATTGGTAGAAGATCTTCGCTCAAAAAATCTAAATGTTGTAGGAATGCTTCATGCCAATAAAAGAGAATTGCCGCTATCTTTTGTAGACATTATTAATCGACAAATCGACTCTAGTCAATTTGGATTTAAAAAAAATGTGACACTGGTGTCATATGTACCAAAGAAGGTAAAGAAAAAAAAAACGTTCTAGTAGTTTCAAGTATGCATACAAGTGACGGTATCGATAGTACAACGAATAAACCTGAAATTGTTGTTTTATGACTCAACAAAAGGAGCTGTTGATACTGTAGCCCAAATGATTGGTACACCTAGTTGATATTGCTTGCTTGAACGGCTTTGTTATTTATCATTTCAATAATATTGATAATAAAATGAATCGTCGAAAATTTTTAAAAGAATTCGGACTTTCTCTAGTTAGAGATGAGATAAAAAAGCGAGCCGTCATTGATTCATTTTCAAACAAATTCATTGATTCAAACAAATTTTATAAACTTTGGTTTTTCGAAGGCACCCCGGAAATTGACCAAGCCAGTAACATCTAATGAGGATAACGGTATAATAACATTCTAATTTATTTCCATGCGTATCCATAATATTCTATTAGAAGAGCCGAAGACTGGCTGTATATAACATTCTCCTCAATACAGAGAATACTGAAAAAACATGGCATGCGTCCTTACAAATTTTCTAAAGCTCAGTTTCCCAAGCCAGACGACTGCCCTGAAAGAGTGGAATTTTGTGAAAATTTATTAGTTCATTTCCAGGAAGATCCATGTTTTTAACAAAAAATAATCTGGACTGATGAGTCCAAATTTTCGAGAGGAGTTTTTAACAGTCGAAATTGTCACTTCTGGGCCAATAAAATCCTCAGTTTACCAGGGATTCTGTATTCCAAGAGAAATTTAGTTTTAATGTTTTTTGTTTAATCATGGACAAACAAATTCGATACTTTATTTACGATGAATAGTTAATTCCACGAAAGTATCTAGAAATACTAACAACAGTAGTAGAGGATTTGACAGAAAACTTTCCACTAGCAGCGTATCGAAGCAGCTGGTACCAGCTTGATAGTGCTCCGGCACACTGTACAGAAAAAGTAAGCAGGCAACTCAAAGAACTATTCCAAGACCGGTGGTTTAAACGTTTGGTTCCATGGAATTGGCCGCCGATATCACCCGATTTAACTCCCCTTGATTTCTATCTTTTGGGTATTGTAAAAGACAATATTTACAAAACGCCAGTATACACTAGAGAGGAATTAAAACATCGGACTAATCAAACATTCGCAACCTTAGATCCTATTGAGATAAGAAGAGCCATCAATGAAGGGGTCCATTTTAGAATGTTGAAGTGTGGAGGCAAACGGTCAGCGTTTCGAACATTTTGCTATAAAAATATTTTTTTAGGTGGTATTCTCTTTTTAATTTTAATTTTGTGTTATTGTTTACTAAAATAAAATAAACCGTTATCTTTGCTTTAACTACATTATTTTGGTTTTTTGTTCATCATCACTTAATACTTTTAGATGCTCTTTTGAGCTCCGCTATAAAATACAGGGTGTTCCATTTAAAATTCCTACATAACATGAATTTTTAAGTTCTATCAAAAGGTCACTATTTTGTAAACGCCCTGTATGCGATAAAATAGTTCTCATGTCATATTATAATAAAGCAACCTATTAAGGAACCGTATTCAAAAATTTAGCTCTAGCTGTGCTGGTTATAAAAAACATATTTTTTTATAACCAGGATGTTTATTGCCAAATTAAAAAATAATTTTTATTTCCGAAACGGCTTAAGATAGGTATAGTAAATGTTACATAAAAAAGATTCAAAATGGTTCACAGAGTCTAGAAATGCAATAACATATAGGTTATTCCATATAAAAAAACCAAGTTGGAATCAGCTCCGAGTAGATCTGGCAACACTGCATCGTTGAAAATATATTAAATAGAGATTCATATTCATTTACATAAGTATCCAAAATTTAAAATCATTACCCCAAGTAGTTCTGCGTACACTGCGATCTAGCTTGTGACTTTAAAATAAATCGTCTCAGTATATAGGGCTTTTCAATTGGGACGGATCGATGTTGGCAGCCTGTGACGGCCATGTTGTTTTAGCCGCGTCTGTCTAATAATTACCATGACGAGTTACACGGGTGAGCAGTAGGTCCTAATGATAAAACTGTATTATCAAAATGAGTGTTCGTTAGCGTAAATGTTGCACCCGTTGCGCCCAGTTTACGGTAGTTCTTCAAAGTCGACCCTGCAACGTGTGGTGACCAAATTTGAGACAACCGGTTCGGTAGACAATCAGCCAACACCCGTCAAAGGAACGCCAGGTCGACCGAGGGCATCGCCGCTGTCCGTGAAAGTGTGCTGGATAACCCGAGGCAGTCAATTCCTCACCGTGCATAAGAACTCAGCCTTTCGCAGACTTCAATTTGGCGAATTTTACGTCGGGACTTGCGCCTGCACCCGTACAAGATCCAATTAATCCACGAGCTCAAAGTTAATGACCATAGAAAATATCGTTTGTTCGCTGACTTGGCTTCGGAGCGCTTTGGAAGAGGAGCAAAATTTTGGCTGAAAAATCATCTTTAGCGAACAGGCGCATATTTCGATGAATGGATATGTTAATAAGCATAATTGCCGTATTTGGGATGACGCCAACCCACACAAGGCTCACCAGGTATCAATGCATCCACAAAAAGTTACTGTTTGGTTCAGATTTTGGGCTGGCGGCGTCATTGGTCCGTACTTTTTCAAAAACGACGTTAGTGAGGCTATCACCGTCAACAGCGAACGCTACGAAACCATGATAACCGATTTCGTTTGGACCCAAATTGAACGATATGGACGCGCACAATATGTGGTTCCAGGAGGACGGCGCTACGTGTCACTCAGCAGATGTCACGATGAACATTCCGCATGAACGATTTGAGGGTATGGTTATCTCTCGCAGAGGTGACGTGAATTCCCCCCACCAAGATCGTGCGATTTGACCCCGCTAGACTTTGTCTTGTGGGGTTTTCTAAAGTCGCAGGTCTCTACCAACCCAGTCTATACCAAGTCGACTTAACCAAGGCCATCGTTCAAATTCAGCCGGATCTATGCAGCAGAGTCATTGAAAATTAGACCACTCGGATCCGTGTCACCAGGAGCCGTGCCAGCGGACATTTGATAATGACATATGGGCCTTTTCAATAAACAAGAATTTCGTTAATACCTCACACACAACTTGTTTTATTTCATTTCAACATCGACCCGCTCTTATTGAAAAACCCTAAATAATCCGCTGGATTTTTGCAAAATTGACAACAAAATATTCTATTTTATATAAAATCGACTTATTAACTATACTGTAAACAATGCAGAAACAAAGGAAATTATAGAAAACAATAAAACTGCCCTTAAAGATTGGTAGAATACTGTGGAAATACTCCCTTTATGGTTTTGTGGTAATTCCTACCAGTGTCAGGTACAAGTAATTTCAATGATATAAAGGAGAAGCAGCTACTGATAAAATAACTATGTATTAAAATTATTTTTTTATTTACTGTATATGCGTTCCAAGCGTTAAAAGAGTAACTAATGGAAAACACCTACGAATTTTCCGGACATCTCGATATACTATTTTAATTTTAAAAGAAAAGTTTTAGGGTTAGAGGCGCATCATCAATTAAGAAGGTTATTTAACAACTGGACCTGCAGCTAACTTAAGGTGGGTTTCGAACCATGGTCATCGGCTAACGAAAACCCCCCATCAGCACCTCCGCTCGTGCTATCAACCCTTAGTTTTGTGCTTAATCGTAAGTCTCTCTCGAGAAGCCTACCGACTGGCGAGTGACCAACCTCCACCACTCAGGAGGCATACGGCCTTACCCAGCTTCCGGATTCAGATTTTACACTCAGATTTTACACTCTTGCCTAGGAACATTAACAGACATTTAGAAAACGTTCACAACAGGTATCGGAATCGAACCACTATCTTAGGACTTAACATGTCCTGTGTTTTTAAAAATTAAATTGAACAACAATAAAAAATATTTTTTTTAACAAGTAGAATCGTCAGCATTATAGAGCGGGATTTTTATTTTCTTGTCAAATGGTCCCGTGCTTGAAATAATATAAATGAGGAAACATCTGTCTTTTACGACGCCTTTCCTAATCATTCGTAGGCGATAAATTGGATCAATGATGCCATAGTCGATTTTCACGAAATTACAGTAGAGCTTGATCACATTGTTATTTTAAGAGTTTGTCGTAACGTTATTTATTGATTACCCACACTTGCTAAAATACTGCCGTTATGACATTGGACATAGAAATAATGGGGGTAATGTCGTTTTTTGACATTGTCCTTTTTATTTTAGCCTTCATAGACCTGAAGCCAAAAACAAGCACCCCGAGTTTTATATATATATATATATATATATATATATATATATATATATATATATATATATATATATATATATATATATATATATATATATATATATATATATATATTTATACCAGGTGTCCCATTACGGATGGATCGCGGCCGTATCTTGAAAACTATTTATCGCACAGCTTTGGGGAAATATACATATATATATATATATATATATATATATATATATATATATATATATTATATACATATATATACATATATATTTATATATACATATAAAATACATATATATATATATATATATATTTTTTTTTTTTTCGTGACCGTTTAGTATTATTATTATTTATTGGGCCTTTCGGTCAGTAAATAAGTTTTAATTTTTTTATTGTTTTATTAACGTTTCGGTTCAGCTTAAAATTTTAAATTAAATAAATAAAATTTTTAAATTTTGTTAAAATTTTTTTAATTTTAAAAATTAATTGTTTAATTTGATATTGTGTTCTGAGGATGATTCGTTGTTGAACTGAATCGTTAATAAAATAATAAAAGATTAAAACTTATTTACTGACCTATATATATATATATATATATATATATATATATATATATATATATATATATATATATATATAATAACAGCCTACCGACTGGCGAGTGACCAACCTCCACCACTCAGTAGGCATGCGGCCTTACCCAGCTTCGAATATATATATATATATATATATATATATATATATATATATATATATATATATATATATATATATATATATATATGTATGTATGTATATATGTATATCATCATCATCAGCCTGTATCGATCCACTGCAGGATGAAGGCATCTTTAGCCTGCTTCCAACTTCAACGGTCATGGGCTTTCCTCTGCCACTCGGGTCCAATATACTTAACGATGCCATTAATCCATCGTGCTTTCGGTCTTCTTCGCGGACGTTTACGATAAAAGCGGTATCCACCTTAGATATGGGAGAAATGAAAAATCTTGTGTTGCCCAACATGCAATCGAACATGACTACAGTATAATTATTAGTAATTTAAGACTAACTAAAAGTGTTAATAATAATAGGGCTTTGGATGCATATGAAAGCATTCAAATAGAAAAATGTAAGAAAATCATGAACCGAGATAAAGAACCGATTCCTTTCAGTCAACTTTTTCAATTATTAATGTAAGGCTCAGTACATTTCACGGTTCATGATTTGTACACGCTTCGTTAGGTATGATTTTCATATAAATATAACATAGCTTAGTTTTAGAATTAGATTAAATCATCTCCTGATGATGCTAACATGGTTAGCGAAACGTGCGTCGAGCATTTCAAAAAAGGGTTTTGGTGTTTAGTGGTAAATCTCTTCAGATTTAATGTGTAATGTTGTAGGGTTCTATAAAAATCGAAATTAGATGCAAGCGAGATCTGCTTTTTTATATAGACTTGCAAAGTTTTTGGAAGAAGTAAAAATAGATCTAAAGCTCAATTTTGAATTGCATATTAAAAAAAACTAAAAGCGATCATGGTCTTCGAATTATTTTTAAAAAATCTCTGGTTTGGTATACATATATATATATATATATATATATATATATATATATATATATATATATATATATATATATATATATATATATATATATATATATATATATATATATATATATATATATATATATATATATATATATATATATATATATATATATATATATATATATATATATATATATATATATATATATATATATATGTATATATATGTATATATGTATATCATCATCAGCCTGTATCGATCCACTGCAGGATGAAGGCCTCTTCAGCATGCTTCCAACTTCCACGGTCATGGGCTTTCCTCTGCCACTCGGGTCCAATATACTTAACGATGCCATCAATCCATCGTGCTTTCGGTCTTCTTCGCGGACGTTTACGATAAAAGCGGTATCCACTCCAGGATTGCCTTTGTCCATCTGTAGTCCCTTCGCCTCGCTATATGGCCTGCCCATCTCCATTTCAATTGCTTTGCTCTTCCAATGATGTCACATACTTTTGTTTGTTCCCTGATCCATGCGCAGGACTTTCTGTCTGAATGGAACATGGAAAGATATATGTTCTGCCGAGCATATATCTTTCCATTTCCCTCTGTGCCACCCGAAGTTTTTGAATTGTTTGCGATGTGAGTGTCCAGGTTTCATTTCCGTATGTCATAACGGGTAGGACACACTGATCGAAGACTTTTCTTTTCAGGCAAAGTGGGAGTCTGCTCTTAAACACTATGTTGAGCCTACCAAATGTCTGCCAGCCACATTTAAGACGCCGTTCCATCTCCCGGGTGGTATTCCCCTCCATTGAAATCCTCTGCCCAAGATATATAAAGCTGTCCATAATCTCCAAATCCCTTTCTAAAACTGAAATTCGTCTGTCCTGAGCGAAGTTATTGAACATAACCTGACTCTTTTTCGGGTTTATTTTCAAGCCAAATGGTTCGCCAGCCCTTTGCAGTTCTTGTAGGCGTCTTTGCAGCTCCTCTGGGTCTTATGAAATGAGAACAATATCATCTGCAAATCTAAGATGGTTTAAGTTTGCACCATTGATCTGTACACCATCCCGTTCCCAATACAGTTTACGGAATACTTCTTCAAGGCCAGCCGATAAAAGAATAGGCCATATTGCGACACCCTGCCATGCACCTCGATCTACATTAATTCCCACTTCAAGATCATCAAGGTGAATTGTGGCTGTAGCTCCATCATATGTCGATTCTAATAGGTTTACCTAGGCTCTCTGTACGCTTTGGCTAAGCAGTGCATCCATTATCGCATGCTTTGAGATGGAATCAAATACTTTTTCGTAGTCGATAAAAGCCAAGCACAGTGGCATGATGTATTCGTTGTGCCTTTCTGTGGCCTGCTGTACAACATGGATGTGATCCATTGTACTGAATCAACTTCTGAGTCCTGCTTGTTCTCTTGGTTGTGCGTCATTCAGTTTTTTAAATATTCTTTTAGAAATTATCTTTGTGAAAACTTTGTATATTACTGATAGGAGGTTTATTGGACGGTAGTTCTTTAAATCTTCCTGTGCTTCTTTTTTATGTAAAAGGATCACTTCTGCATTTTTCCACAAGTCAGGTACTTTTTGTTCTTTGAGGCATTTTGAGTATAATTTTGCCAGTGTTTTATGTAACGTCCGACCACCAGCTTTTAGCATTTCGATAGTTACATTGTCCTTTCCTGGAGCCTTGCCGTTTTTCATCGATTCTATAGCATTTGTTACTTCCTCGACTAGGATATCTGGCATTTGTTCTTCCTTGGGTATTGTTGTCTTTGATTGGTTCTGATCTTCATATAACTGGGAATAACATTTTTTGACAAGCTCTAACATTTGGGTACGCGCCCTGCACATTATTCCATCCTCACGCTTTAAGGCATATATTTGCGTTGTTTTGTTTCTCAGCTTCTGTTTAGCTTTGTTAATTCCTTTGTTTTCTTTCAGGGTTGTTTGCGCTAGCTGCATATTGAATCGGCGTGTATCCTCTCTGATACGTTTTCTTATAGTTCTGCAGAGCTCAGTGTGCTTGACCCTACCAAAAGGACTACCTGCATTTCTCATTGCTCGCCGTTTCTTCGTTAAATCAATGGTTTCACAGGAGTTTTTTGTTTGTTTGAGGCATTTTTCTTCTGGTGCTATTAAAGCAGCCGTTTGAAGTACATTGTTGGCGATTTCTTCATATTGAACTGATATTTCTACCTCATCTCGATCTTGTAACGCAGCAAACCGGTTTGACAAAGCAATCTCATAATCGTTTCCTCTCTCCAGTAGTTTTCCAGAATTCTCCTTGTCCTTTGATCTTTCCATTCTTTTGCGCTCTTTTCGACAGTCAATTCGAACTCTTGCTCGTACCATTCGGTGGTCACTTCCAACATTAAAATTGTTAAGGACAGTACAATTGGTAAATATTGTTTTATCGTTGGTCATGATGTAGTCAATTTCGCTTGTGAGCCCAGATGGACTTTTCCTTGTCCATTTTCTGGTGATATTTTTCTTATAGAACGAATTCATAATACATATGTATAAATATATACAGGGTGTTTGGTGCATAGATTGCCAAATTAAAATGGCCGATAGGAGGGATCTTTTACTATCTCCTCAGCCTTCATAAAGCATTATTGGGCCCACAGGTTTTTTTATGTTAATTTATTTTTGTTAATTTATTTTTGAAAAATTCCAAGTCAGCATCGAAACTTGAATTTAAAAAAAGTTATTGGTATATCCTCCAAATTATTTTTTTTATTTTAATATGTAATGTAGAGTTCTATGAAAATCAAAATTACATGTAAACGTCGTCTAGTTTTTTTATGGACCCGCAAGGTTTTTGGAAGAATGAAAAATAAATTTAAAGTTAAAGTTTAAATTGCATATAAAAAAAAAACTAAAAGATATCATTTTCTTCGGTATGAATTCATACAATAAGAGCGTGTTACTAACTTCACTAATTTGGGAACTTTATGTATCGGGACGCATTAGGTTGACATTCGATATGCAGAATAAAAACTTGTTTTTGTGTAAACAACACGCGCAAAGCAGGTAAAAACTGTTATCTACCTCATACACAGTAGAATTGCATCATCTGTCTCTCTCTCTCTTTTATTAAGCAAACCGAAAACCAGCTCAAAAAACGCGCGTCATGGTTTTAGTTTTTTTAGTCGGGATTTGATTGTCTTTGCTGATTAACGTATTTGTTGTTCCAACACAGCCCAGCTAATCTTTTAATTATCTTACTTGTGTTATTTGTTTTTGTTAAGTTGTGTCAGTTTTTGTTTAGTTTTGTTAGTGTTTTTGTGACATTTTGTTCATTTGATGATGGCTGCATTCTTTAATAAAGAATACGCGGATGTTTTGATGACAATGGTGTTGCACGAGACGCGCAAAGAATCTATCAAGAACGCTTTCTTAACAGACGCTTACCTTCCCGGAGGTCAGCAATTCGAGCAAGATTTGTGATTAATTAAAACATTGATTATTAAGATTTTCTTTTTACTTCAAGTTCAAGGAACGTTAGTACCCTGTGTAAGAAAGAGATAGCAGCCAGACTTCACTGCGCAAGAGTGAGGTAGCATTTTCTACCTATTTAGCGTATGTTATTTACGCAAATGAGTAACATCGAATATCAGCCTAATGCGCCCCGATACACAAAGTTAGCAAAGCAGTAAAACATTTTATGGCAAGAATGCATACCGTTAGAAAGAGGATAAACCAGAGATTTTTTAAAAATAATTCGAAGACCATGATCGCTTTTAGTTTTTTTTAATATGCAATTCAAAATTGAGCTTTAGATCTATTTTTACTTCTTCCAAAAACTTTGCAAGTCTATATAAAAAAGCAGATCTCGCTTGCATCTAATTTCGATTTTTATAGAACCCTACAACATTACACATTAAATCTGAAGAGATTTACCACTAAACACCAAAACCCTTTTTTGAAATGCTCGACGCACGTTTCGCTAACCATGTTAGCATCATCAGGAGATGATTTAATCTAATTCTAAAACTAAGCTATGTTCTATTTATATGAAAACCATACCTAACGGAGCGTGTACAAATCATGAACCGTGAAATGTACTGAGCCTTACATTAATAATTGAAAAAGTTGACTGAAAGGAATCGGTCCTTTATCTCGGTTCATGATTTTCTTACATTTTTCTATTTGAATGCTTTCATATGCATCCAAAGCCCTATTATTATTAACACTTTTAGTTAGTCTTAAATTACTAATAATTATACTGTAGTTCGATTGCTTGTTGGGCAACACAAGATTTTTCATTTCTCCCATATCTAATGTGGGTAATATGTTCTTTATATCTTGTCAATATGGATCTTTTTGTTTGCCCAATATACCTTCGATCACAGTCTTGACAACTAATTTCGTAAATCCCCGACTTTTTCTGTTGCTCTACTTTATCCTTTGGATTGCCCAGAACTTCTCTTAATTTATTATATGGTTTGTACACAACCTTAATGTACACTTTATTCAAAATTTTGTCTAGTCCTCTTGTCAATTGGGCATCAGATGGTATTACCATGAATTTCTTTGTGTTCTGATCCTTTTGAAAAGTCGAAGATTCTTTCAATAATTTTCTGAATTTATGTTTTCTAATTAGTTTATCTACAATGTTCTTATTATAACCACTCACTTCAGATACCTCCCTAATTAATTTTAATTCTTTGTTATAATTATCTTTATTTAAAGGAAAATTAATTAATCTATTTACCATAAAATTTAATCTAGCCATCTTATTTTGGAAGCTATGATTTGAATCGTTAGGAATGTATCTCGAAGTGGTGGTGGTTTTTCTGAAAATATCAAAATCTAACCTATTTTTATTATTTCTACTGACTAAAACATCCAGAAATGGTAAACTATCGTTGTTTTCGAGTTTATTCGTGAATATTTTATTTTGGGATTTATTATTTAAGTTCTTAATAAAATCATCTAAATTTTCATTAGCTTTGATTGATTGCGCGGTTGGCTCTTGGTGAAACATAGTAACAATGATAATAATTAAAACACTTGGTATTTGTTTCACAATATATTCAAGATATTCTCTAACATGTTTCGGCCTCGCGACCATTCTCAAAGAGAGTTATGTATAAACTAAACTAAAGTTTCAAAGTGCTGTCTAATGGAAGTCGGTTTTTTCATCTCGTTAAATTTATTACACTATCAATAATTGGAGTATTTCCGAAGTCTAGCTGGGTGTTTGTTAGGTTTTTGCCGTCGTATATGGCTTTTTTAATTTCGAAAATTTCCAGGTAATTTAACAGCCTGCTTTTATTGCAGCTATGTATTAATTTGGTATTATTAATGTTAAAAAAATGGTTCTGGTTTATACAATGTTCGGCAAAGCCCGTCTTTCTCTGATTGTGTAAAATTGAATATTTATGTTCTTTTAGCCTATCATTGAGCGATCGGCCCGTTTGGCCTATATAAATAGCGTCACACATATAACAT
Source organism: Cosmopolites sordidus (assembly GCA_031761425.1). Lineage (NCBI taxonomy): Eukaryota > Metazoa > Arthropoda > Insecta > Coleoptera > Curculionidae > Cosmopolites > Cosmopolites sordidus. The sequence goes on from JARFXV010002414.1 coordinate 197,620, forward strand.
TTAATTTCGTATACTCCAGATTTGTCACAAAATTTTGCTCTTTCTTTGTTATTGTTTAACATCGATGCAAGATTATTCTTATTAACAGAGATAATATTAATATTTTCGTTCTTTAACTGATTTGTGATTCTTGAACTTAACCACTCATCTCATAACCACTCACCTCAAGCAGAAAGCACTGTCAATGCAGCTCGGAAACATTGGCTAGCAGAAGAAGCATCCAAATGGTACAGAAACAGGGATAATCTCAACTTACATCTTAAATTAGTCCACACAGAACTGCTACACAAATCAAATTATTTCGAATTTGAATACTTTGACAGGACAGTGCGCGAGTCAGTGAAGGAGGCAACACATAAACAGTACCTAATACAGCTAAGAAAATTAAATACCCTAAGAAAATGTAAGTCACAAAATTTTGCTCACCTAAATTCTCATAATATCAATTCAATTAGTTCAGTAAGATTTTATGATAGAGTTGTAAATTTAACAAATGTTCAGTTTGATAATGAAGAAATTAAGTTATTAGAAAAAGGCCTCAAATACTGTCCAAACTTCGTCAAATCCACAGATATTGAAATACTCGCAGCCAATTTAGAGAATCTTTTAAGTAGTTTAAATAAAAGCCAATTAGCAAAATATAACATTGCAAATATAATAGCAAACAATAAAATAAAAAATAAATATTCCAACTAACTCAGAATAATTAATAAATTACGTAACAAAATTTACCAAAACTATTTAATTCTTTGCAAAGCTGACAAAGGTAATACTGTTACTATTCTAACAAGAGATGAATACCTACTAAAAATGAACACACTCATCAACACAGAAAACTGTAGAGAACTCAAGACCGATCCAACAAAAAAATATCATACCGCTGTAAAGAAAATTACAAAAACGTACAATGAAACCTTCTTAAATATATCGCAATCCAAACTAGATACCATGAACCCAAAATCTTCAGTCTTATACGGAATGCCTAAACTGCATAAAGATGGCATTCCAATGAGACCAGTCGTTTCTTATGTAAATGCTCCTGCATATAAACTTTGCAAACAACTCAACAGTGATCTACCATTATTTATCGATTTCAACTCGCCCAAAGCAATCAAAAATACAATAGAACTAACAACAAAACTAAAAAACATACAGATACCTCCCAATGCAAAGTTAGTTTCGTTCGATATAAAAAGCCTTTTTTCCTCCATTCCGGTACAAGATCTTAAAAATATCCTCACTGAAAGAATTCATGAATGCAATCATGAAATCGTACACAAAAATGCTCTCATAGAAGCTATCAATGTATGTACCGAACAAAATTATTTTCTGTTCAATTCAAAATTTTACCAACAAACGAATGGATTACCAATGGGAAGCCCCCTGAGCCCCCTCCTGGCAGAAATTTATATGGCTAATTTTGAAAACAATTTATTTAGCGACACTAATTATACAAGACACATACATTTTTGGGCCAGGCATGTCGATGATATTATTTGCATATGGACCGGTACAGAAAGACTATTGGGTCAATTTCTTGAATATTTAAACAGTGTAAACTCAAAAATCCAGTTCACAATAGAAACAGAGACGGATAATTCATTAAATTTCTTAGATTTAAAAATAATAAGAACACCGAATAAATTAGAATTCGAAATATTTAGAAAACCCACGTATACCGATACAATTATTCACGCAAGTTCAAATCAGTCATGGAATGTAAAAATGTCCACTTTTCATAGTATGACCCTCAGACTTCTAACGATTCCACTTAAAAAAGACAGCTATGAAAAAGAACTTAATATTATCAAAAATATCGCAAGGAATAATGGATATCAGCCAAGCATCATAGATGAAATGATAAAAAACAAGATTAAGAAAAACAACACCAAACATTTTTATGCCGCAACACCCGAAAAAGATTCTAAAAATTGGCATGCTATAAACTATATTCACAAATTCAGTTCAAGAATCACAAATCAGTTAAAGAACGAAAATATTAATATTATCTCTGCTAATAAGAATAATCTTGCATCGATGTTAAACAATAACAAAGAAAGAGCAAAATTTTGTGACAAATCTGGAGTATACGAAATTAAATGTAATATGTGTGACGCTATTTATATAGGCCAAACGGGCCGATCACTCAATGATAGGCTAAAAGAACATAAATATTTAATTTTACACAATCAGAGAAAGACGGGCTTTGCCGAACATTGTATAGACCAGAACCATTTTTTTAACATTAATAATACCAAATTCATACATAGCTGCAATAAAAGCAGGCTGTTAAATTACCTGGAAATTTTCGAAATTAAAAAAGCCATGTACGACGGCAAAAACCTAACAAACACCCAGCTAGACTTCGGAAATACTCCAATTATTGATAGTGTAATAAATTTAACGAGATGAAAAAACCGACTTCCATTAGACAGCACTTTGAAACTTTAGTTTAGTTTATACATAACTCTCTTTGAGAATGGTCGCGAGGCCGAAACATGTTAGAGAATATCTTGAATATATTGTGAAACAAATACCAAGTGTTTTAATTATTATCATTAAATTTTCATTTTTCGAATCGAAAATGGCAAAAATGTCATCCACATATCTTAACCATATCATCGTTCATATCTTAACCATCTTTTGCCTCGGTTTGAAATTTACTCATAAATAAGTTGTAATATGAAACAATATTCTAAGTTACCATTGAGGTCGACGTATCAGGTCCATGTATCCTTACTTTTAGGTAAAAATTAAAATATTTGAGTATTGGATAAAAATTAAATATTTGAAAAAAAGCCGCTGGGGAGGCAGAGAAAAACTTTTGATATCAAAAATAAAAACAGTAAAATGTTACAAAATAGCAAGCACAACTTTAGTTCGCTATTAGAAAAAAAAATCCAATGTTCGTTTTTTCACTCCACCCTAATGTCCATATCTGTTCAACTTTTCCGTTCAACATGCCTTTCAACACATAACTTTATTGCATGCATCCTAGCGCAGGCTAAGACGCATGCCTCTTTTTTGTCCACATGTTTGCGTCAGTTTCATTCAACATTTCGGGGGAGATTAGTAAAAACAGTTTTTAAAAACGCCAAAAACATTTTAATTGGAAGTGCCTATTGTTAATTGTGTAATTTCAGCTTCATAAATACTTCTGACATTGTTAGTTAAGCACATGGAAAAATTCAGAAAATCTTTATGGACAAAGACATATTTAGAATAATTACTACAATTTACTACAGGCAAATATATACTAATTTTATATATTCTGGAACACTCAATTTACAAGTTTATTACGTTTTATTTTATTTAATCTAAAAGTCCGTTGTACCTTAAGACTGACAGTTTGCATTTCAGCATGATGTTAACGAGGCGTTAATACGAAAGTTTCGGGCACTTTTTATAAATATGGCAGGACCAACAACGATCATTACTCTTATTATCAGTGCAACTAAATGAAAAATTAATTTATGGTGCTTTATTAGTGCATCCCACAATAGAAGTGCATCCCACATTACCATTGAAATTGAATACAACTATATGTTGTATTCCATTTCAATGGTTAAAACGGCCCCCAACGTGGAAAAAAAGCAGAACTTGTTGAAAGGTTAAGATGGCAATTATATTCATATTACTTTTATATTTATTATATTTACAACGTTATATTTATAACATTATATTTACAACATTATATTTATAACATTACATTTATTTCTATATTAAATTTGGAGCAATTTTTTAAAATAATTAACTTACCCCATGAGTTTGTTTATTTTTTTCAGCCAGTTTTACTTTTACCTACAAAAAATATTCATCATTTCAGGTTATAGCATGAGCTGTTACATTAGCAATTAAATGGATTAAAATTATTATTATTATTTCACAACTGTTTCTTAATATGATCAATCAGTTGGAATCGACTATCACCTCGTCCACTTTTCTTAACTCACAAATAACATTTAGTACACTGGACACATTTTTATATGTTTTTGTTTCGTTGATTTAATAAGTCTTCGACGATATTCAAAGCAAGGGTTTGGAAAACTAATAAACTAATATAAATGCTCCGAAAATTATTTACTACAAGTATAGCTGCGACATAGTCCATTACAACAACGTTTTTTGGTCTTTTTTACCGATAACAGTATATATTTTTATTAAAATGCTTGTATTAATATTTTACTTCAAGTATATAACAATTAAAACAGTACTATTGAACAGCGAATTAATAATTAAATATATGTTAATTACATTGAAAACATAATATTTACAGCTTATAGACGCATAAAGTGCCCGAAAAACATGGTGGAAGTTGGGGCATGCGCACAAAAAAATTTCAACTATGATAAGGCCTATTCATTTCTCCTTTTTCTATCGCTCGTGAAACTTGTTCTTGGCATCTCAGTCTTGGACGTCCGACTTTATTTTTTCGTCGTGTATTCGCTTCATAAATTTGTTTTGCTAATTCAGTTGTCTTTCTTCTATAGTTCTTTTTATTAGTTTCGTTTCCAGTTATTAGATTACTGTCGTATTTCTCACTATTTCCTTTCTTGTAATTAATCTCTCTATTTTGCGTGGGAATCTCATTTCTGCAACTGTAATGTACTTTTGTTTCTCTTTGTTAAGGTCCAAGATTCGCTGCCGTATATCATTGATGGCCTCACTACTTTCTGATACACCTGTGCTTTTCCCTCTTTCGGTATCTTCCTTTTTCCTTATTTTTGTACAGTTTCCTTGCTTTTCCTATTTTTTCGTTCCTTTCACCATCCATTTCTTCTATTATTTTGCCTAAATATTTATAGTTTTTGACTTGCCCCATTACCTTCCCATCGAGTACAATTTTATGTTTTACATTCCTGCCTGCAATTACCATTGTATTGGTTTTGCCGAGAATTATTTCCATGTTTGTTATGCTCTTCGTTAAATATCGCTAAGTTATGTTATAGTTTTTCTTCAGAATCTGCCATTAGGACTATATCAACAGCGAACAGTAATTCTTGTGTTTTTACTGTTTTCATTTTTCTAAAACCTATTTTGTATTCTTGCAATTTACTTTGCTATTTTTTACAACATCGTAAATAACTACTGAAAATAATTGTGGACTCAGTTCTCAGCTCTGTCCAAGGCCTATTCCTGTCTCAAATTCTGTTGATTCATTGTTATGCGTTCTTACTTTTCTTTCGTTGTTGTTGTATAGGGTTTTGGTAATTTCTATTATTCCCTCTTCTAGTCCTCTTCTCTTTAGACTTTTCCAGATATCTCTTCTCTTTACTCTATCAAATCCATTTTCAGGTTAATGAAACAAATATGGATTTGGGTTTCTTTTCTTAACAGTTTTTCTCCTAGTTGTCTAATTATAAATATCAGATCTTGTGTGCTTCTACCTTTTCTAAAACCATGATGTGGTTCCTCTAATGTTGCCTCTAATTTTTCTCTCAGCCTATGTTCAATTATTTTGATAAATATTTTTTCAGGTAAACTTGTTAGTGTGATTGCTCTGTAGTTTTTACATTCTTTGATATCTCCTATTTTAAACGGGCAATATACCCAAATTCCATTCTGTTGGTATTATGATATCGTTTAATAGTGACAACAATTCTTCCTTTGCTATTTCTCCCATATATTTCGGAATTTCTGCTATGATTTCGTCTTGCCCTGGACTTTTCCAAAAAAAACTTACTTTCAAAATTATATATTTATTTTTTGTTTTTAAATATATTTCATATATTTATTTAATTTAAGTACAAAGAAAGAAACCCAGTGGCATTATATCTGTCTATCCATTGCCTCTTATAGAGTGCCTCTTCTGTCTATCCGTTTGTCAGGAAACCTAGCTATTTCTTCCATATATTTCGGCATTTCTGCTATGATTTCGTCTTGCCCTGAAGTTTGCCAAAAAAATTCTTATTTTTATTTTATATTCATATATTTATTTAATTTAAGCACAAAGAAAGAAATGCAGTTGTATTATATCTGGGGATCTCGCCGGCCATTCCACAGTGCCTCTTCTGCCTGTCCATTTGTCAGGAAACTTTTGATTCAGCCATTGTGGAACACGAAATGTGGTGGTGCGCCGTTATGTTGAACGTATAATTTTGTTTCATCCAACAGTCGGTTGGTTTTCTTCTTCATCGATTTGGTTTTCTAAGAACTGTGTTATGAGTGGATCAATTTCGTTTTCCAATAATTTTAAGTACCATTGACTGGTAAAATTTTCTTCAATAAAAATCGGACCTATTATTTCATTTCCCAGAATTCCAGTCCATACGTTAATATTTTGGAGAAACTGCGTATGACCCTGTCGAAACACATGTCGATTGTTATTATTCAAGTAAACCAGGTGTCCCATTAAGGATGGATCGCGGCCGTATCTTGAAAACTATTTATCCCACAGCTTTGGGGGGAAAAAAATTGTTCTAAAAATGATCATGAGAAATTCACCAAAAATATTTTTAAGCTTCTAAAACGACCGTAAGAGGGCGTGACGAACTAAACATTTTTAAACATCATTTTTTTGTGTGTATTTTCAAGTGTTAACCGAGTAAGAAAAATTCTCAGTTATAATTAGCAAACTGTCTCCTACAACTTTGTTTTATGACATTTTGTCATAACTTCGCGAATAAAGAAGTTTTACCTATTTAGATAAATAGTCGTCTAATGTCCGTTTGCCTAAACCGATTTTCCTCAATTTGGATTCATTTAAAAGGCAATTGCTGGGACAATCAGATAATCTGGGAGATAAATTATTTAGTTTATAAATAATAGCGCTCACCAGATTTGACAGTCCTCGATTTTTACTTGTGGGGAAGACTAAAAGACCTTGTTTTTCAAATTCGTCCTACCACACGAGAAAACATGATTGAAAGAATTCAAAATTCAATAACCAGCATTTCAAGAGCGGAAATTGAAGCTGCCGTTTTTAGTACTCGTCGAAAAATAAATCTTTGCATTTCTAAGGATGGAAGGCATTTTGAACATTTAGAAAGGCGTTAAAGTTCAGATTCTGTTAATTATTAAACTGTTGTGCTGGTAATTTTATTTGACTGTTGTTATTATTATTATCTTCGTTGTTGGCCCGTTGGCCTTTAAACACGCTCCAAATTAATATGGCACGAAGAATTTGGACGAGTCCTAAGCCTGGGTAAAGTGTGAAGGAAGGCAAACATTAGGTTAATATTTTTTTAACTTAATGCAAGTAGTAATGAAATAATAACTGATTTTTTTCAGAAAAATCGAAATATCTCTTGACATGTCAGAGATATCGATTTCGGGTTTTCACTGGATGATTCCTCTTTAAATTACCTTTCTTGCCATGTAGTAGAAGCTATACCATTCTATTTGAAAAAACTGAACAAAACTTCAAAAAAACTATTGTTGAATGTAACGCCACCTCACGGTCTCATTTATAAACTAAATAATTTATCTCCCAGATTATCTGATTGTACTAGCAATTGCCTTTTAAATGAATCCAAATTGAAGAAAATCGGTTTAGGCAAACGGACATTAGACGACTTTTTATTTAAATAGGTAAAACTCCCCCCCACTTCTTTATTCGTGAAGTTACGACAAAATGTCATAAAACAAAGTTGTAGGAGACAGTTTGCTAATTATAACTGAGAATTTTTCTTACTCGGTTAACACTTGAAAATACACAAAAAAATGATTTTTCAAAATGTTTAGCTCGTCACGCCCTCTTCCGGTCGTTTTAGAAGCTTAAACATATTTTTGGTGAATTTCTCATGATCATTTTTAGTACAATTTTTTTTTCCCCAAAGCTGTGGGATAAATAGTTTTCAAGATACGGCCGCGATCCATCCTTAATGGGACACCTGGTATATAGTCCGGTTCAAGATATTTCGTTGCCTTTTGGCAAAATGTTAATTGCCTCAATAAATGTCAATACAAATATTCCTCGTTTCTTTTGAGGCGCCAGAGTCAACTTCGCCAGAGTCAACTTCGCCAGAGTCAAACGTGGTTTAACTTCTGAATTATTTTGGTAAAAATAAAATATTGTTAACTTATTATATTCCTTTATATCTTTTCTTCCCAGCTAAGCTGGATTTTAAATAAAGTGCGGACCGTAGCCAAAACAACCGCCCTCCTTAAGGATTATTTTATGCATTATTTTAAACAGATTTTTTTCTAATCCCAGAAATTTGATGTTATTTGGTTATGACGGTGAAGATAGTCCGTCTGGAAGAGTCTACCACATGCTCCTACAATATGTTGGATAATCTCAGGCTTTTTGTGGCATTTCCTACACGTGTCATTTGATACACGTGCATTCTTAATGATATATTTTTGGTAGTTCTTAGTGTGCACGCCCTGATCCTGAATTGCACGCATAAAGCCTTTAGTCTCAGGAAAAAGACCTCCCCATGTCAACCAGGCGTTTGACGCACTCTTGTCGACTTCATGACGGTCAAGATCATGGTGGTGTCTACCATGTAGAGACATATTTTTCCACTCTTGTATAATTGTTCCAGTTGTCTGAATGCTCTCATTTTGTGGTTCCATTTGTTTAAGATTCAGAGGCTTATACTTATCATCAGCTAAACACACGATGGCATATAGCGTGCATTCGATCATTCTTCGATGGAAATATATTCTTCAACTGGATAATTGTTTTTCGTGTAGATTACAAATATTTATAATTCCTCTCCCTCCTTCAGTTCTTGGTAATACAAGTCGTTTTTTACTACTGTACGAGTGGTGTTTCCTATATTTCGTTAGTTTAGCCTTTCGTTCGCGTTCGTTGTAGCCTTTCCATATCTGTGTTTGGCCAAGATATAATTCCAAATGAATATGTCAAAGCTGGTATAACAAAAGTGTTTATAGCTTTTACTATATTTCTACTGTCTAGGTCAGACCTGCATATGCTTTCAAGTCTGGACGTAAATTCTTTAGACAATGTTTCCTTAATGAGTTTATGCTCAACTCTCTAAGACTGTTGTATTCACAGATAGCAAATCGTAAAATTTTTAAGTAGAGATAACTGGAGGGAGGTGAAACAAAATAAAACAGACATTGTTTTTGCACTTCACTTTTCGGTTTATGGCTCTGCTGTTACGAAATTTGTCAGCACATTTGGGCGAATCGCCAGATGGTCGAGCCGTGCTCCTGACGATTCGGAGTTAAAATGATTTTAAGCTTAGTTGAGTCCATATATAGCTTTTAGCTCGTATTATAATATAGCAATCGATTACCACTTGAAGCATCCGGCTTCGTCCGGTCTGGTTACCGGCGTGACAATGGTTCAGAAATTATTTAACACTAACACACATACATTCCTTCGCAATAAGCTTCAATTCAAAAGACGGGATACCGAAATACTACTTCACTGGCATACGCCACTACTTCCTCTCGATAAAGACCCGTCCAAACAAATAAAAATATTGTGAATATTTGAACGTGGATATGACACGGCGAATGACTCGCCTCGTTTCACACGGTGCGTACACAGACTGGAACAACTTGGTCTGACGAAAGGAAAAAAACTCATAGCGAAATAATGAAATTAGTATGGGTGCAAAGGAAGGCTAACAACAAACGCCTCTAACTGTACTTCACGTGGTCCACCATCATATAATGATGTGAATAACAATAATATTTTTAGGTAGAAAAATGAATAACAAAAACAAAGCATTTATTTTCGAATATTTCCAACCTTGGTATATTTGCATTGAAAAATTTGATATTATTTATTTTTCTAATATTTAATTTCTGCAATACATCGTGCAATGAATATTTCATAGTGGCTTAAGGGTTGTCTTACCAGCGTGGTAAAACAGATTTCTATTATATAGCAATCGATTACCACTTGAAGCATCCGGCTTCGTCCGGTCTGGTTACCGGCGTGACAATGGTTCAGCAATTATTTAACACTAACACACATACATTCCTTCGCAATAAGCTTCAATTCAAAAGACGGGATACCGAAATACTACTTCACTGGCATACGCCACTACTTCCTCTCGATAAAGACCCGTCCAAACAAATAAAAATATTATGAATATTTGAACGTGAATATGACACGGCGAATGACTCGCCTCGTTTCACACGGTGCGTACACCATGACAAACGAGACGGAAGTGTCGTTTTGATCTTGTCCCTAGATATCTGAATTGACGTTTTTTTGTCTAGGGCTATTTTTCATTGCTAAAAGAAATAATGAGTGTATCTGGCTACTTTTGAAATGAATGCTTTATATAACGTATTTATTACTAAGGTATCGTCTACAAAAATTCTCTTTATAACAACGTTAAGTCGGCTCTTTTCCTATGTCGGTCAAGGACATAACATTGACCCTTATTTGGTATGTTATGTGGCGTCTGGCAAATAGTTCAAACAAAACCTTTTCCACTTTCATTTCAGGACATTTAGATTAAGCACGTAAATAGGTTGATTACTTCGCTATGTCAAAAGAAACAGTCTTTACGGCGGGTATTTTTAGCTAGCGTAATTTTTAGATGGCGTAAAGGGATAACCTGCTATAGGAAATATGTTAATTTTTATAATTACTGTTAATTTTCCGCAGTAACTATTTAAAGAAAAAGTGAAGACATTTTTCAGACTTATTTCTATTTTTTAAAGGTATATCCCTTTAATGTTTTTAAAGCTTTTAATGTTTTCAAAGTTGAAACATTTTTGGAATCCGTCTATAGTGAATGGGTTTTCCCGAGACTTGTTTCATTGATGAACAGTTGCAAAATTGTGGAGTCGTGGAGATTATTAAAAATATTCAAAACCAAGGAAAACCTATCTGTGCTCTATATAAAAATTGCCCAGTCTCCACTAAAACGCCAGCAAGTGTCTGCCAAAACTGGTTTCTGGCCTTTATCAAGCAGCTGAATGAATGGTCAGTGATATGACCATATACTTAGGCCATGTCGGATGTAGGCTGTAATACCATGGATCTCATGTCAGCAACAGTCAGACTGCGTAAAACCATCCGTGACCCGTCCGGGGTCCTGTTTAGGTACCAGGTATGCCTGGTCCATTTGATGGTGGTCAAAGAAACGGCCAATTTTTGCGTCGAGCACGGATGATTTTTTTTTTGAATGTTTTGGTTTCATTTAGTTTCTAATAGTAAAAACCATTGAATAAATATTGCTTATAATACAGGCCAACAGTGGTTAATAAATAATAAATTCAAATATGGCATGCTAGTGACGTGTTGCGCCAGACTGACTACGCCAGTTGTGTTTTAAATGTGTTTTAATGTGTTTTAAATTAAATTGTGTTTTATATAATCATTATTTTAATTGTTTAATTGTAGAATCAGTGTGCAGTACAAGAGTCAGTACTTAATATACTAATATTAACAAAAAAATCAGGATAGAGGCTGTTTCAGACACAGAGTTAACGTTTGGAAAGTTGGCCAGAGAGAAAAATGTAGGAAGACTGGAATAACTTGGTCTGACGAAAGGAAAAAAACTCATAGCGAAATAATGAAATTAGTATGGGTGCAAAGGAAGGCTAACAACAAACGCCTCTAACTGTACTTCACGTGGTCCACCATCATATAATGATGTGAATAACAATAATATTTTTAGGTAGAAAAATGAATAACAAAAACAAAGCATTTATTTTCGAATATTTCCAACCTTGGTATATTTGCATTGAAAAATTTGATATTATTTATTTTTCTAATATTTAATCTCTGCAATACATCGTGCAATGAATATTTCATAGTGGCTTAAGGGTTGTCTTACCAGCGTGGTAAAACAGATTTCTAGTTGTTCGATAGTATTTTTGTCGCGGGTTTTAGAAATTAAAAATACTTTAAAATTTTATAATAAATTTAATTTCTCAAAATTATTGTTTATTGGTTTAAATTGTCAGAAATAAAATACGTTTTTTGTTATTTTTTGCAAAAGGATTATTTATAAACTTATATCATTCAATTTCACCATTAGAACTTTACAAAAAAGTATTGTAATATAATTAGAACTTTACAATAAAGTATTGTAATATATTCTACTTGAAAAAAAATTATACATTGAAAGAATAATGAATTTAAAAATTAAAAAAAATACACAGTTATTTCAAAGTTTCAAGTTTTCACTTCTGTCGCCATGACTGCCTACCTTTTTCTCTGGGATAAACGTTTTTTGGATGGCTGAGTGTCACTAGAGGATGCCAAGCATGAGGGGAGACAATTTCAGCTCAAAAGCTCAGCTTTTCAGCAAAAAAACACGAAAAACTCATTCAAATATCATGACAATGTTCATTGTTTTATTCGATAGCAAAGGCATCATCTACAAAGAGTTCGTTCCAACTGGTCAAACTGTCACTGGGCAGTACTACTTAGAAATCCTGAAACGATTGATGTACAGAATTCGTCGTATTCGGCCAGAATATCGCGATCCAGACAGCTGGAGTTTGTTGCACGATAACGCTCCAAGACACACTTCGTTAGACTGTGTGATGAACCACCCACCCAATTTACCAGATTTGGCTAATTGTGACTTCTCATTGTTCCCAAAGTTGAAAGGGTATTTTTTTGAAGACATTCAGACCATCCAAATAGCTTCGACGCGTGCTTTGGAGACTTTGGAATCGATGTAACAAATGTATCGAAGCGAGAGGAGAATACTTCGAATAATAATTCATAAAAATTGCCAGGTATTTCGTTTTAATCACATTTTGTCGGACCAGTACTGATACTTAATGGACGCACTGTTTATTATACAAATATTATTGTATACAAAATAGAGGAAAAAGTTACTGATGAGGGACAATACTCGTCCTCACTGAGCTCTGGTAGCTGGCCAAACGTTTAGATTGGCACTTTCTCTGAGCGAGAACTCACCAACTAACATCAACTCTAGTTCAAGCCCAATTCTTCTATCGGAACCTTCGGTGTGAAACACTAAACTCAAAGAGATTTACCACTAAACACCAATTCACTTTTTTTGAACTGCTCGATGCACGTTTCGCTAACCATGTTAGCATCATCAGAAGATGATTCAATCTAATTCTAAAACTAAACTCTATTACCTAGGAAGCGTACTACCTACCTAATGAAACGCAAAAAAAGAAAAAAGGAAGAAAAATGAACCGTGAATTTAACTGACACTTACATTAATATTTGAAAAAGTTGACTGAACGGAATAGGTTCTTTATCTCGGTTCATGATTTTCTTACATTTATCTATTTTAATGCTTTTCTGATAATATGCTTAAATGATATATTCTTTATATCTCGTTAATATGGATCTTTTTGTTTGCCTAATATACTTTCGATCACAATATTGACAGGGAATTTCGTAAATCCCCGACATTTTATATTGATCTGCTTTAGCCTTTGGATTACCCAGGACTTATTTTAATTCATTATATGGTTTGTACATAACCTTAATGTCCACTTTTTTCAAAATTTTGTCTAGCTCTCGTGTTAATTAGGCATAAAAGGGCATTACCGTGAATTTATTTTTGTTCTGATCCTTTTGAAAAGTCGAAGATTTTTTCAATAATTTTCTAAACTTATGTTTTCTGATTTATTCATTTACAATGTTCTTATTATAACCGTTTACTTCGGATACCTCCCTAATTAATTTTGATCATTTGTTATAATTATCTTTGATTAATGGAACATTTATTAATCTATTTACCATAAAATTTAATCTAGTCATCATATTTTGGAAGTTATGATTCAAATCGTTAGAAATGTGTCTCGAAATGTTGGTGTTTTTTCTAAAAATATCAAAATCTAACCTATTTTTATTGTTTCTACCGACTAAAACATCTACAAATGGTTGAGTATGGTTGTTTTCGAGTTCCAGGTTATTTTGAGGATAACGTAGATCAACATGAAAAGTCGGAGATTTACGAAATTAGCTGTCAAGATTGTGATCGAAGGTATATTGGGCAAAAAAGATCCATATTAACGAGATATAAAGAACACATTGCCCACATTAGATATGGAAGAAAAGAAAAATTTTGTGTTGCAAATACTGAAAAAAATCAAAATCAAAAAATCATCGGGATAAAGAACCTATTTCGTTCAGTCAACTTTTTTAACTATTAATGTAAGGTTCAGCAAACTTCACGCTTCATTTTTTCTTTCCTTTTTTTCTTTTATCCTTTTTTTTACACGCTCCATTAGATAGGTAGTACGCTTCCTAGATAGTTGGTTAGTAATTAGGGTTATAATATAAATAGAACATAGTTTAGCTTTAGAATTAGATGAAATCATCTCCTGATGATGCTAACATGGTTAGCGAAACTTGTGTCGAGAAACAAAGTAATTTGGTGTTTAGTGGTAAATCTCTTTGAATCTAGTTCAAGCGTTATAGGTCACTTCAGTTACCGGAAAGGCAGTGTTTATGCCATCTACTGGATTTTTTTTTTGGAATTAACTCAACGGCTGACTGACAATAGGGCAAATATTCGGAACCAATCCTTGTATAATAATTTTAAAACACCCCTACTTGAATGTATTGAATTGAGAAAGAAAAACATTGATAGATAAGTGGATGTGTCTAAAAAGGTAGAGCAGATAGAAAAAAACTGATTTCATATTTAGATTTAGCGTCCCAAATATAGCAAAAATCAGTTTTAAAATCCCAGGCACAATTTTTTTTTTCTTGTAGGTCTGTGTAATTGTTTAATTATTTAAATAGAAAATTCTCCATTTAGCCACGGAATCGACATGTTTTTCGTAATAAATTGATTATTTTGAATTACTTTTTCGTAATTATTCACAGAAACACAAAACAAGCAAATAATTAAACTTTTTACAAAAAATAGTTAAATTATTCGATTTGTATTTTAAGTCTTAACTGGGAGTAAAGAAGTTAATTGCTACCTTGCTTTTGAAGAAGGTATCAAAACAGTGGAAAAAATAAATGGTAAAAATTATAAATAATTAAAATTAACAAAAAGGTTATACCAAGTGTGACGGTTAATAATTGTTATTTTTTTAAGAGATGGCTCTGGAAACAATGGCACTGGATCTCATGTCATTTTGTTATCACAACTGTATCTTTTGAAAGGCCATTAATGTTTATACGATTTCGTATTAGCGTCAAAGTTTTTCGTGTCGTAAACATGTACACGTATCGCTTTTCTTGTTCAATCAAAAGAAAAATGCGAGTGAAAACCATCTTGTACTTGTGGAATCTTACGGTGACAATGTTCCAATGCATGGCGCTTGTGGGTTCAAAAATGGTGATTTCGTCTTGAAAGAACGTCCAGGTCAACCGAAAAAAATTGAAAAATGTCGAATTGCAAGCATTGTTGGAAAAGAACGATATGCAAACTCAACAACAAACGCCAGAGAGGTTAAATGTTGGTCGCCAAACTCTTTATGATCGTTTGCATGCCATGGGAAAGATCCAAAACGCAGGAAAATAGGAACCACATCACCTGAAGGACAGTCAGATGGAAAAAGCGAAAAATGGGCGAAGTTTTCCTTTCTCGGCATGAGAGAAATACTTTTTTGCATCGGATCGTGATTGGAGACGAATAATGGATACATTTCGAGAATCCAAAACGCAGAAAATCATGGGTTGACCCAGGACAACCATCAAGATCGACCGTAAGACCGAATCGCTTTGGAAAGAAGACAATGCTCTGCATTTGGTGGGATCAGAAGGGTGTCCTGAACCATGGGCTTCTGAAACCAGGTAAAAGCGACTAGAATTGTCTACAGGACACGGAAAAGTGATTTTGCACCACGACAACGCTCCATCACACACAACGAAAGCGGTCAGAAACACCATTTCTGCACTTGCCTGGGACCTCTTGCCCCACCCGTCGTACTCACCAGACTTGTCCCCTTCCTACCACTTGTTTTAGCGATGGCTGTCCTTTGAATAAACCATTTTTTTTACCTTTCTCCCAAATTGAACGTGTTTTTTTTAATTAAGAATTATTAAGTGCCTCACCTGGTCAATATTTGGAAAACTGGAAATATTGAGGTCAAACAAATGCAAATCAACGGGATGTTGCCAAAGAAAAATTTGGCGCTTTGATAAATTACATGGTGAATAGTTTTTTGAGTTGATGGAGCGCGCCAATTAGGCAAATTGAAGTAAAACGCTTTGATACCGAAATATATAATAAGTAAAACGCTTTGATACCGAAATGTTAAAGTGTTCGAAGAGAAAAAAGGCGCATGAATAACGACAGAAATAAAGGAAGGCACTTTGCTGAGGTACAGATAATCGTTGCCTGTAATAGAGACGGTTTTGACGAATCACCGCGTTTGATCTAGATCAGAGGTTCCCAACATTATCTAGACCACCGCACTCTTTACAAGAAAAAAATCCAATACCCCCTCTGCCATAATAGTTAATTATACCAAATATTACAATATTGTGGACTTGTGTATATATCTATTTTATTTGTCTATCTATCTATTAAGAATTATAAAGTATAAATTAATTAAAATTACCATTAAATGTAGTAAGTAAATTTATTAAAAATTTATAAATAAACAGAAAATCAATAAGAAATAAACAAAGTTAATGCGATGGTTAAGGCTAAAACTCCACCGAGTTTTAACAACGTGTTAATATCGTGTCCCAATTTCGTTAACATCAGTCGCAAATCGCCACGCTCAGTGATATGCAGCCTATTCCTTTTCTTATACAGTAAATTAACTACTGTACTGAATCCACGAATCAGTCGATGCGATGAAGGAAATTCAATAAAAAATTTCTGTACTATTACCCACAATTGGGTTTATCGATTTTTTAGAGGTTTTATCGATTTTTTGACTTTATTTCAAAACTTTATCATAAATAATATTGATAATCGATGCGAAAAACTTAAAAAAATTGTTACAATTATGAATGAATTAAAATGTATAAAATTTAAAAAAAAATCACGTGTTTACGAACGCGCAGCGATTGGTTGCCATGTTTGTGACGTCACAATAGTAAAGTGTTTTCATGTCAGCGGATGTACTGTCAACGGATTCTACCTGTACATATACTGTCAAAATTATTGATGGTTAAGTGTAAAATAAAATATTGTTTGCTACTAATTTAGTTCAGTAATGCGTAACAAAGGATTTATAAAGGCTAATTCTGATAATATACTTGCTGTGGATATTTTTATGGCCACAGATTTTTTCTAAAATGACATTCGGTTCAATTCGTGCAGATGATTGGGACGTTCCTGATAGCTTTGTATTTTAGTATCGTTTTTAAGTTAAAGATTTGTTCAGTACATGAGCGGTCAGGGCGAAAGCCTACCTGGTACTCGCCAATTTTGTGTTCTAGTTATTCTTGTGTTCTCTGGAGAAGGCATACTGAGAGGATTTTGTAAATGGCTTATAGTAAGGAAATTCCTCTGTAGTTGTTCACATCTGTCCTGTCTCCCTTCTTGTGCAGCGGGTGGATAAGAGCACATTTCCATTAATCTGGCAATTTTTCTGTTTACCTGATGTTCGTAATAATTTGCGTGAGTTCCCGCAGTGAATTTGGTCCGAGGTTTTTCAATAGTTCTGCGGTGATACTATTTTCTCCGGGTGTCTTGTTATTCTTTAGTTTGCGTATGTGCCTGTGGATTTCTCCCTGTGTTGGTGGTGGTGATTCTGAGTGAGTATAGATACAATTTTCCTTCGGGAATCTTGTGTCGCGGTCAGGGCAATTGAGGAGATTAGAGAAATAGTGTGCCAGCTCCTGACAATTCTCCTGATTGGTTAGCGTTCTGAAGCAAAGATTTTGTGGTATGTATCCACGAATTTCTCCTATATAGTATATATAGGTATAGTATATATAGTATATAGTTAAGTCCTATAAAAGTCTCTCCTGTTATAATTGCGGAAATTCTCATATATATATATATATATATATATATATATATATATATATATATATATATATATATATATATATATACAAGGTGGGGCGCCAAAATCCGGACAAATTAAAAAAAATTTTAAACATTATTTTTATTCAAAAAACGGAAAAGTTCACAATTTTTTTTTACTAAATTATTTGTAAGGTCGTAAAGAACACATTTACTGAATATATCCTCCCCCTGCTTGAATGACCGCCTCCATTCTCGATCTGAAGCGCTCAGGTTGGAGACCACAATTCTTTGGACCAAAACCAATGTTTCGACAACCAGTTTTGAACCAAATGATTTGTGTGGGCGAGAGCACCGTCTTGCTGGAAAACATAAGGCTTTCCAGACGACACAGTTTCCATCCACGACTTCACTACATTTGTCAGAACACGAACAATAAACTTCTTTTGTGGCATTTTCCCATTTATTAAACTTCAGCCTCACTATACACTTAGCACGTAAAAATTGGCCGGAAATTTTATCCTGGAAACAATGAGAACATCTTTAAGGTCACATGCAAGCCAACGATCATTCCTTCGATTGATTTTCGCACCGACAGTAAATAATTTGTCGGCAGAAAAAAAAACCTGGGCGTCTAGCAGCATTGTTTCTTCAAGAAGACTAAAGCAGGTTGTAACGTTTAACTAACTTTGTCCTGGCAGTTTCGGAAAGTATATGTCTCATTTTAATTGTGTAAAACTTGTAGCGGATATCCTCCTCGTCGATTCGACGCGTAGTTTTTTCACTCATACCGACAACCGATGACAATTTTTGGATCGACTCCCCTGTATCCTCAAAAATCAGCTCCTCAGGCCGTTCAATGATGTCGGGCGCCCTGACAATGCGCTCCTTCGAGTAAATTTCCCTTGTCGGTGTTGCAAAACCTTCGTTGGACTTCTCCGACTCATTATACTTCGCGACATCATACACAGTGGATCTTGGATACTCGAAGAACCGAATGATTTCTATCGCAGAGCGTCCAGCGCTAAAAGTTTCGATAATCGCGACTTTTCGGTTTCAACATTGCAACTGTTTGGAGATTATGACTATTTAGTAAATGCGTCAAGCTACTCTACACCAATTGCGACCTCTACAAGTGATATAGAACGGCGGGAAATTCAGACTGAATTTTGTTCGGATTTTGGCGCCGCACCCTGTATATATATTTTCATTTCACTATCATTTGAGCTTCATTTCACAAACCCGCAATGCAACATTCGACCACTATATATTGTTCAGCATACTATCATTTCGGCGTCCGTTCATTTAATGGACAATTCGACGTCTTTAAAATATTTTTTTTTATATTATTTTCAGACTACTGGTATATATATATATATATATATATATATATATATATATATATATATATATATATATATATATATATATATATATATATATATATATAGCACTAAAAAATCCCCAGAAAGTCAACGGTTTTTCGACGAGACTAGAAAACAGTCCGCAAAGGTTATCAGGCAAACTAAGAGGAAGTACATGAAGGAACAACTAGACCCTTTAGAGGGGAATTTCCGCAATTATAACACGAGAAACTTTTATAGGACTTAACTATATACTATACCTATATATACTATATAGGAGAAATCAGTGGATACACACCACAAAATCTTCGCTTCAGAATGCTAACCAATCAGGAGAATTGTCAGGAGCTGGCACACTATTTATCTGATCTCCTCAATTGCCCTGATCGCGACACAACATTCCCCAAGGAAAATTGTATTTATACTAACTCAGAATCACCACCACCAACACAGGAAGAAATCCACAGGCACATACGCAAACTAAAGAATAACAAGACACCCGGAGAAAATAGTATCACCGCAGAACTATTGAAAAATCTTGGACCAAATCACTGCGGGAACTCAAGCAAATTATTACGAACATCAGGTAAACAGAAAAATTGCCAGATTAAATGGAAATGTGCTCTTATCCACCCGCTGCACAAGAAGGGAGACATAACAGATGTTAATAACTACAGAGGAATTTCCTTACTACAAGTCACCTACAAAATCCTCTCAGCATACCTTCTCCAGAGAACACAAGAACAACTAGAACACAAAATTGGCGAGTACCAGGGAGGCTTTCAGCCTGACCGCTCATGCACTGAACAAATCTTTAACTTAAAAACGATCCTGAAATACAAAGCTATCAGGAATGTCCCAAGCATCTGCACGAATTGAACTGAATGTCATTTTTGAAAAAATCTGTGGCCATAAAAATATCCACAGCAAGTATATTATCAGAAATAGCATTTAAAAACCCTTTGTTATGCATTACTGAACTAAATTAGTAGCAAACAATATTTTATTTTACACTTAACCCAAAATAATTTTGACAGTATATATACAGGTAGAAGCCGTTGACAGTACTGACATGAAAACACTTTACTATTGTGACGTCACAAACATGGCAGCCAATCACTGCGCGTTCGTAAACACGTGATTTTTATAAATTTTAATTCATTCATAATTGTAACAAATTTTTTACATTTTTCGCATCGATTATCAATATTATTTATGATAAAGTTTTAAAATAAAGTAAAAAAATCGATGATCATTTTTTATTAAAAAACCCAATTGTGGGAAATAGTACAGAAATGTTTAATTGAATTTCCTTCATCGCATTTGGCTTAGGGCATCGCATCTGGATTCAGTACAGTAGCTAATTTACTGTATAAGAAAAGGAATAGGCTGTATATATATATATATATATATATATATATATATATATATATATATATATATATATATATATATATATATATATATATATATATATATATATATATATATATATATATATATATATATATATATATATATATATATATATATATATATTATATATGCATATATATTATTATTATTATCATTATTCACTTATGGGCACTGGTGGACCACGCGAAGTACAGTTAGAGGCGTTTGTTGTTAGCCTTCCTTTGCACTCATACTAATTTCATTCTTTCGATATGAGCTTTTTTTCTTTCGTCAGACCAAGTTGTTCCAGACTTCCTACATTTTCCTCTCTGGCCAACCTTCCAAACGTTAACCTTGTGTCCGAAACAGGCTCTATCCTGAATTTCACTTTGTGTAATATTTGCTGATCATAGGTCCTCTTTAATCCTATTAAATATAATAAGTCCTATTTTCATTAACTTCGACTATTTGTCTAGTTAAGGCTAACTAGACAAATAGTCGAATTTTATGTCCATAAAACTTAAGTCTTCTTTTTCTCATATCGCTATGTATATCTGTGTTTTGTTTGATTTCTTGGTTTTCTCGAAGGTGGTATGTTGTGCTATTTAATTGTTTGGGGCCTAAGATTTTTCTTATGATTTTTCATTCCTTCTTTTGAATGTCCTCGATGTCGCTCTTTCTATTCAAAATGAGCGTTTCTGCCCCATATAGTCATTCTGGTTTAATAACTGTGTTGTAATGCCTCAGTTTTGTGTTTTTAGAAATGCATTTTTTGTCGTAAATATTTTGTGTAAGTCTCAATGCCGTTTCCATTTTTTGACATCTACCCTTATTGGCCACTTTTTTCCAACCCATCTTCCATGATTATTTCACCCAAATATTTGAATTGAGAGACTCGTCTGATGTTACCATATTTTCTTTTTAGAAATGGTGTTTTTAGTCTGTTGACAGGTCATGTATTGTGTCTTTTCAAAAGAAATTTGGAGTCCTATCTTTTCTGCTGTTTCTTTTAGTATTTGAATATGTGCCGTTAATATATATCGAGTTAAAATTGCTAGATCATCAGCAAACGCTAGACAATCAATTTTGATGTTGGTTGTCCCCTGTTTAATGGGCTGATCAATATTCAGGGCAGACTTTTTTTCACGCCACTCCTGTATTACTTGTATCAACCTGAGAGAAGAGATATCCCTCTGTTGTTGTTTACAACCGTTCTATCTCCTTTCTTGTGTAGTGGATGGGTTAGAGCATCTTTCCAATCTTCCGGAATCCGTTCGGTTCGTGAAACTTCTTGTAGAATTTTGGTTATTTCCTTGATTGTACGTGGACCAGCGGATTTCAAAAGTTCAGCAGTGATTCCATCTTCACCAGAAGCTTTGTTATTTTTAAGTCGCCTGATTTGCCTAATTACTTCATCTTCATTCGGTTGTAATGAATCTGGGTTTGTTTGTTTATGGTTTAGTTTTGGTAATTTGTTTAAGGGCTCATGACAGTTTAGTAGTTGTTCAAAATTTTTCGCAAGTTCTTTGCAATTGTCTTGGTTTTTTAGAGCTAATTGTCCGTTTTCCTTTTGGAAGCAAGGACTTTGGGGTTGATAGCCTGTTAATTTAGTTTTAAATGTTTGGTAAAAGTTTCGGGTGTTATTTTTTTGGAAATCTTTTTCTATTTCATTAAGTTCATTGTTTTCATATTTTCTTTTAGTTTGTCTAATTAGCTTCGATGTTTCTTTTCTTGTTTCCGAAATTATTTTATAGTTTATTGCTGTTTTTGGACTGTTCCAATATTTGAATGCTTTACCTTGGCTTTATACTGCTTGTTCGCAAACTTCATCCCACCACGGATATTTTCTACGTTTTTGTAAAGGGATCAACTTTAAGGCTGTTTTAATAATTTTTTGTTTCAATTCTTGCCACTTCTGTGCTGGTTGTTTATCAGGCTCTTCTGTTAAGGTTCGAACTTTGGTATAAGCAGTCTCTTTTGATATATATATATATATATATTTTCCTAAATCATTCCGAGTGGCGATCCGTTGATTCTGTGAAGAGTCACGCGGTGTCAACCATCCATCGGAGACACTGCACTCTGGAGTCGAACAGGATAGAAAACTGCCGTTGGATCTCCTTATCACAAGGAAAGTTTCTGGAACGAATACACAGTGTATAGAAAGCCAATTCACACCGATCGATTCCTCAGTGCCCTTCTCAATCACCATCCTTCTCAAATCCAAGTAGTAGCGAACACCTTGATTTCCAGATCCTTCCGACTGACACTACCATATACACGAAGCGAAGAACTACCAAAAATTTCCACACCCC
This sequence comes from Cosmopolites sordidus, assembly GCA_031761425.1. NCBI lineage: Eukaryota > Metazoa > Arthropoda > Insecta > Coleoptera > Curculionidae > Cosmopolites > Cosmopolites sordidus. Next base: position 220,462 of record JARFXV010002414.1, read on the forward strand.
TTAGACAAAATTGATTTCAGAAAATTGTATCAGGAAGGCCACTCGCGGTCAGGAAACCCAAACAGGAAGAACAGAGGATCATGAACCAAATACACAAAAGATCCTGCTACCATTCGTAAAAGGAATCGCAGATACGATAGGCAGACTACTAAGGAAACATAAGATCAGAACAGCATACAAGCCGCAAAACTGTCGCAAACATCCTAAAATACCGCAAGGAGAAAGTTAGACTGGAAAATAATGGGGTGTATAGTATATCTTGTTCCGCCTGCAACAGAACCTACGTAGGACAAACCAACAGACGAATATCGGCCAGAATACAAGAACATAAAACAACTTAAAAAACAGACAAACCACTTCCGCTCTGTTCGGACATTATCTACAAACAGGACATAAAATCAATTTTGTAGGAGCCAAAGAAATAGTGAATATTGAAAACTACAAGAAAGGGGTGAGCTAAATAAGCGAAAAGACGCTCGCAACATTCCAAAAGTATGGACATCCCTTCTGAAAAAAGGAGAAACGCGATAACGTAGCGGCGAGGTAGAACAGTCAATAAACGGACGCCCGACAGCGGTGCCGAGCGCCGCAAATAGTCCCGAACTACCCCGATATAATCTGCGCAGTCGCGTAGTATAAAAGCGAACCTGTGCACGTCAGTTGGACTCTTCAGTCGAAGCGTCATGACTCTTCATAGAATTAACGTATATATATATATATATATATATATATATATATATATATATATATATATATATATATATATATATATATATATATATCATTTTCTTCCACGTATCTCGGTCCTGTATATTTTCCCACCATGCTTGTATTTCCAATTTCCTTATGTCTTCCCGCACTTGATCCTCCCACCTACTTTTCGGTCTCCCTCTTCTTCTGTTAGTATCTGGTCTCCACATACTAATTTTCTTTACTATTTTGTTGCCTTCCATTCTTCTTATATGGCCACACCGGCCATATAACCGGGAGTCTTAAAAATTCATTAATCTTCTGTATTCATCTTCTGTAATTTTCTTTAATCCATATATTCTTGTTACTATCTTTCTTTCGAATATTCGTAACTTTTCCTGTTCCAAGCTTGGTAAATTCATTATCTCCGCACCATAGGTCACCACCGGTCTAATAGCTGCTTTACATACCTTCATTTTTGTATTTATACTTATGTTTTTGTTTTTCATAATGGTTTTGAATTTATAATAGGCTCTCTGCCCCGTCTGTGCTCTGTGATCAATCTTTATGTGTTTGTCGCTTTTGCTATTTATTATTATTCCCAAATATTTAAAGTGTTCCACTACTTCAAATTCGTAATTTCGTATGTTTACTGATTTGTTTGTAACTTCTATTTTCTTTCTTTATTTCCTTATATTTGCTTTTTTCTTGATCACGATTTTCTTCATACGATAATATAGTTTTACTCGGTTAATGGTATTTTAATCTATTAAGGATTTCTTATTATTTACATAGTTTATAATTTCTCTCATAATTTTTTTATTTTTTGACACATGCATCGGCTTATATACATCTTGATGGAAAATTCCAATCCGACCAAGAAGTATTATGATTGGAACTTTCTGACGAGATGGCAAGTTTGAAAAATAAACCTCCTTTCGAAGTGAAATATGAAAGCCTAGCGGCAATCACATCCATTCCAAACCTAACTTTGGCCGCCCGCTTCGTTACCACTTCGTCCACAAACTGGTAAATCGGTATAATTTTTATATATTTCACCTTCCATATACGTTTTAGTTTAAGTGTCAGGTTTTAGAAGTTTTCGACTTTTTGTTCCATTCCAAGATACTTTGTTAATAACGTGTTAGTAGGATATCAGTTTCAATTACCAGGGCGTAACCAAAATTCTTGCGTTATTTCTTTTGTTTATAAAGGATTATATCTTATAAAACTTTTTTTCAATATTAAATTGATTCTATTGCGAGATACTCAGTGGACAGTTTTAACAGAAATGTTGAAATGAATGAAATTCCAAGTGGTTTTAATGTTAATTTTTTAACGGTTTATATTTCTTAATTTTTTTAAGAGATGTTGCTGGAAAAAAGTGTCGGTTTACAGTCTAATCTCTTATGTCATTTTTAACGATTTCGAGTTGGCGTCATATTTTTTTTCCTTTGGTAAACATATCGAGTTTCTAGCCAAACAAAGAGCATTTATGGGACGTACTGCTCTTGTTCAATCAAAAGAAAAACGCGAATGAAAGTCGTCATATACTTGTGGAAACTTACGGTGATAATGTCCCAACGTAAGACGCTTGTGGGCGTTGGTTTAGATGATCCAAAACTGGTGATTTCGACTTGAAAGACAAAGAACGCTCAGGTCAACCAAAAAAAATTCCGAATTGTAAGCATTGTTGGAAGATGACGATATGCAAACTCAACAACAAATGGCAGAGAGGTTAAATGTTGGTCGACGAACCTTTTGTGATTGACTGCATGTCATGGGAGAGATCCAGAAGGTAGGAAAATGGGTACCACATCAGCTAAACGACGGCCCAATGGGAA